>CALYCU020000024.1:0-28127 GCA_944470425.2 Schistosoma bovis | reverse complement strand
AACACCTCTCTTAAGAACCTTTGTGGCACCGTAGGCAAAAGAACCATCTAATATTTCTTTACAAAGCAATAAATTGACTCTCATTTCTAACCTCCTGCCCAACTATGATCCATGAACTAGCCTATAGACTAAGAAACAACACATATATACACCACATACCGTAAAATATCAAAAAACAAATGCGTTGTAAGTTTTTTACAGTGTGGTATAGTTTATTGTAGAACAGGTTGCTCATACCTATCCGTAACTGTGACAGTTTTACCAAATTCAAAATGCTAATATCCTTGTTACTAGACTGTAAAGAGCTTCAGCTATTCGTTGAACTCCCGTCCACTAATGCGGCATCCTTATGAACTGCAAATCTACTTAAATAAAAGTAGAATCTATACACTGAAGTCAGTACACCATCTAGAAATTAATTACACAGGAAGCCTAAACTTTGAAGAACATGCCTCCTCTATTATTTTTAAATCTAGACGGTTAACTGGTTTCGTAACGAATACTTTCTTCACAACAGAGGCTATGCTTACCCTCTATAAAATGTGTGTACGACCTTCCCTTAAATACTGCTCTTTTATCTTCTCTAACACGGAGAACACAGACAAGATAAGAGTAGACGGTGTTCAAAGACGCATCATATGCCAACTGCCAGGAAGTGACTCCACTCTCCATTACACAGATAGATGTAAACACCTCTCTTAAGAACCTTTGTGGCACCGTAGGCAAAAGAACCATCTAATATTTCTTTACAAAGCAATAAATTGACTCTCATTTCTAACCTCCTGCCCAACTATGATCCATGAACTAGCCTATAGACTAAGAAACAACACACACACATATACCACATACCGTAAAACATCAAAAAACAAATGCGTTGTAGGTTGTTTACAGTGTGGTATAGTTTATTGTAGAACAGGTTGCTCATACCTATCTGTAACTGTGACAGTTTTACCAAATTCAAAATGCTAATATCCTTGTTACTAGACTGTAAAGAGCTTCAGCTATTCGTTGAACTCCCGTCCACTAATGCGGCATCCTTATGAACTGCAAATCTACTTAAATAAAAGTAGAATCTAGACACTGAAGTCAGTACACCATCTAGAAATTAATTACACAGGAAGCCTAAACTTTGAAGAACATGCCTCCTCTATTATTTTTAAATCTAGACGGTTAACTGGTTTCGTAACGAATACTTTCTTCACAACAGAGGCTATGCTTACCCTCTATAAAATGTGTGTACGACCTTCCCTTAAATACTGCTCTTTTATCTTCTCTAACACGGAGAACACAGACAAGATAAGAGTAGACGGTGTTCAAAGACGCATCATATGCCAACTGCCAGGAAGTGACTCCACTCTCCATTACACAGATAGATGTAAACACCTCTCTTAAGAACCTTTGTGGCACCGTAGGCAAAAGAACCATCTAATATTTCTTTACAAAGCAATAAATTGACTCTCATTTCTAACCTCCTGCCCAACTATGATCCATGAACTAGCCTATAGACTAAGAAACAACACACACACATATACCACATACCGTAAAACATCAAAAAACAAATGCGTTGTAGGTTGTTTACAGTGTGGTATAGTTTATTGTAGAACAGGTTGCTCATACCTATCTGTAACTGTGACAGTTTTACCAAATTCAAAATGCTAATATCCTTGTTACTAGACTGTAAAGAGCTTCAGCTATTCGTTGAACTCCCGTCCACTAATGCGGCATCCTTATGAACTGCAAATCTACTTAAATAAAAGTAGAATCTAGACACTGAAGTCAGTACACCATCTAGAAATTAATTACACAGGAAGCCTAAACTTTGAAGAACATGCCTCCTCTATTATTTTTAAATCTAGACGGTTAACTGGTTTCGTAACGAATACTTTCTTCACAACAGAGGCTATGCTTACCCTCTATAAAATGTGTGTACGACCTTCCCTTAAATACTGCTCTTTTATCTTCTCTAACACGGAGAACACAGACAAGATAAGAGTAGACGGTGTTCAAAGACGCATCATATGCCAACTGCCAGGAAGTGACTCCACTCTCCATTACACAGATAGATGTAAACACCTCTCTTAAGAACCTTTGTGGCACCGTAGGCAAAAGAACCATCTAATATTTCTTTACAAAGCAATAAATTGACTCTCATTTCTAACCTCCTGCCCAACTATGATCCATGAACTAGCCTATAGACTAAGAAACAACACACACACATATACCACATACCGTAAAACATCAAAAAACAAATGCGTTGTAGGTTGTTTACAGTGTGGTATAGTTTATTGTAGAACAGGTTGCTCATACCTATCTGTAACTGTGACAGTTTTACCAAATTCAAAATGCTAATATCCTTGTTACTAGACTGTAAAGAGCTTCAGCTATTCGTTGAACTCCCGTCCACTAATGCGGCATCCTTATGAACTGCAAATCTACTTAAATAAAAGTAGAATCTAGACACTGAAGTCAGTACACCATCTAGAAATTAATTACACAGGAAGCCTAAACTTTGAAGAACATGCCTCCTCTATTATTTTTAAATCTAGACGGTTAACTGGTTTCGTAACGAATACTTTCTTCACAACAGAGGCTATGCTTACCCTCTATAAAATGTGTGTACGACCTTCCCTTAAATACTGCTCTTTTATCTTCTCTAACACGGAGAACACAGACAAGATAAGAGTAGACGGTGTTCAAAGACGCATCATATGCCAACTGCCAGGAAGTGACTCCACTCTCCATTACACAGATAGATGTAAACACCTCTCTTAAGAACCTTTGTGGCACCGTAGGCTAAGGAACCATCTAATATTTCTTTACAAAGCAATAAATTGACTCTCATTTCTAACCTCCTGCCCAACTATGATCCATGAACTAGCCTATAGACTAAGAAACAACACACACACATATACCACATACCGTAAAACATCAAAAAACAAATGCGTTGTAGGTTGTTTACAGTGTGGTATAGTTTATTGTAGAACAGGTTGCTCATACCTATCTGTAACTGTGACAGTTTTACCAAATTCAAAATGCTAATATCCTTGTTACTAGACTGTAAAGAGCTTCAGCTATTCGTTGAACTCCCGTCCACTAATGCGGCTGTAGCGGTAAATAAATCCCCAAAATAAATAGCACTAAGTTTTCGACATTGGATGCTGACCATATGTTTTAGTGGACTCATCTAGCTGAAGGCGCTCGGTCAGGCATCTGCACCAGATCACGTGTGGTAACGCCGTGCTCAACATCAACCGCAATCGCTAGCCAGATTAGATCAGAGAATTCCGATATATTGGTCATCGCCAAATATACTCTTCCGATCTCCTCGACTCTGTCTTTTGATTTCTCTGGGCGGGAACGAAATATATTAGAAGGTGTTACTGGTAGAAGCGTTGTCAAACACTGAATACCTGTGACATCATCATTGGTGAAACCGACGTGATCTGGTACACCTAATTGCAACTGTGAGTCTGTTCCTTTTTGGGATTTTTATATATCATTGCCTTATTTTTTTATTTTTTTAAACATTGTGATTTTTTTTCGTGTTTTTTCCTGGATATATATATTTTCCCCTTGTTCATTATCGTACTTCATACTTCATCATGACTGAACAGACACCTAAAGTACTCAAGCTTAAGACTTTGTCCCCGCCTTCGTTTCAACTGATGCCTTTCTGGCCCGACAACATCGAAGCCTGGTTTTGCTACGCAGAAGCCGACTTCTCCGAGCACGGCGTGATCGACACACGTGCACAATTCCTCGCAGTAGTCAAGGCACTACCGCGCGAATTCAACAGGTACGTAACACCTAGTATGTTTACTAGTGATGTTTCCGATCCTTACGAAATCTTAAAACGCTCGATTCTTAAACGAGGAGACCTAACCGATCGACAAAGGTTAGATCAACTCTTCAACAATATCGACCTGCAACACGGTTCTGCGACGGACATGTTGCAACGGATGAGAGAGGTAATAGGCCCAAGAACTTTCGACGAAGGCCTATTCAAACAACTCTTCTTGTCAAAACTTCCCCAACAGGTGCAAGCAGTTCTGGTCTCGTTCCAGAACAATGCCTTAGACGAGCTAGCTGCATCTGCCGACCGCATATTAGAAATTACGAAATCTACTACCGAGGTATTTTCAGTCAAAGAAAAACCTCAAACGACTCAGAATGATATAAACGACTTATGTCACACACTCACGCGTTATCTTAGTCTTCGTACCGACCGTAAGAGATCGCGCACACCACGTAGAAGCATTTCTCGTAAGCGATCTGTCTCTAGACCACGAGAGACAGATAACCCCGACTGGTGCTGGTATCATAACCAGTATGGAAAGTTTTCCAGAAATTGCAGAAAACCCTGCAATTTTCCCAACACGAAACCGACTGATTCGAAAAGCAATTCGGGAAACTTCCAAGCCGGCACGCGTTAACGGCAACCGTAGCCGGCGAACAAAGCCGTCTGTTATTCGTCACAGATGTGACAACGAGAGTTCGCTACCTCGTCGACACTGGCGCAGAAGTTAGCGTTCTCCCAGCAAATCCTAACGACCGACTACACGAATCGACCCTAAACTTACAGGCGGCAAACGGAAAACCGATCGCTACGTATGGCAAAAGGTACGTTTACCTTAACGTGGGTTTACGCAAACCCACGCACTGGATTTTCGTTGTTGCAGATGTTTCTATGCCAATCATTGGTATGGATCTTCTACAACACCACAATCTGATCATCGACACGCGCAAACGGAGGCTAGTAGACGGAACACTAATTTGTCCGTTTGCGTAACTTCTTTTACTGGTTGTAGAGTATCCCCAGTCACAGTTAAACATATGATAGACCCACTCTATCAACCACTACTCGATAAGTACCCTGGGATACAACAAACTCAACCGAAACTACCGTGTGTAACCAGCAATGTTACACATCACATCACGACTACAGGACCACCTGTATTCTCTAAAGCACGACGACTAGCTCCTGAAAAGCTAAGGTTAGCGAAAAACGAATTCGATCACATGATGGACTTAGGAATCATACGACCGTCAAGTAGCCCATATGCATCTCCGTTGCACATGGTCCCTAAAAAGGACAGCAACGATTGGCGTCCAACTGGTGACTATCGGCGATTGAACGCGAAAACCATTCCCGATCGTTACCCGTTGCCTCACATTCACGATTTGACAGCTACCTTGAAAGGTACAACTGTCTTTTCGAAAATCGACTTGGTTAAAGCGTATAACCAAATCCCTATGGCTACTGACGACATACCGAAAACAGCTATCATAACTCCTTTCGGACTCTATGAATTTTTGCGAATGCCTTTCGGTCTAAGGAATGCTGCTCAAACATTCCAAAGATTCATAGACGACGTTTTTCGAGGTCTCAACTTCGTACACGCGTATGTTGACGACTGTCTAATCGCAAGTCCGGACAGAGAAACACATCTCAAGCATCTGGATCTTGTTTTCGAACGACTTCAAAAACATGGCATAACTGTAAACGTTCAGAAATGCCAATTCGGAACCGACTCGTTAGACTTCCTAGGACACACTATCGATGCTCAAGGCATTCGACCTCTTAGGACCAAAGTGGCGGCCATTCTGGATTACCCAGAACCGACCACCGTCAAGCAATTACGCACGTTTAACGGCCTGGTAAGTTTCTATAGACGTTTCATACCCAAATGCGCATTACTTATGAAACCTCTGACCGACCAACTTCGTGGAAATGCGAAATCCATTAATTTGGACGACACCGCACGAAAAGCATTCTCCACAGTTAAGGAACTGATTGCTAAAGCAACGATGCTCGCACATCAGGACACCCGAGCACCCATTAGCATCGCAGTAGACGCATCCGACTCGGCAATCGGAGGAGTCTTACAACAATGGGTTAACAACTCCTGGCAACCCTTGGCATTTTTCTCTAGAAGGTTGCTAGACACCGAATCGAGGTACAGCACATTCGGTAGGGAACTCCTAGCTATGTATTGTGCTGTACGGCATTTCCAACACTACATCGAAGGTCGTGAATTCACTCTTTTCACGGACCATAAACCGCTCACTTTCTCGTTAAGCTCTCCTTCTGACAAGTACTCTCCCCGTGAGTCTCGACAACTGGACTACATTTCGCAGTTTACTTCAGATATTCAACACGTCTCTGGAGCAAACAATGTAGTTGCAGACGCTTTATCTCGTATAACTTCCTTGAACAGTTTCCAAGGAATCGACCTTCTTAAACTCGCCGAGCTTCAAAAAGAAGACAGTGATCTTCAGCACGAGTTATCGTCCACAACACTTAAACTACGCATCAAACAGATGGGAACAGGTAAGGAAACCTTACTTTGTGACACATCTACAGGTAGGGATCGCCCAATCGTGCCGAAACATTATCGACGCAATGTCTTCAACACATTGCACAAACTTTCGCATCCAGGTGTTCGTGCAACCATCAAGCTTATAGCAGAAAGGTTTTGCTGGCCTGGAATGAATAAAGACGTGAGGGAGTGGGCACGCTCCTGTGTAAGCTGCCAAAAATCTAAGGTTATCAGACACAATAAATGTCCCTTAGGCTCGTTTAAAACTCCCGATGCTCGTTTCGACCATGTTCATCTGGATTTGGTAGGACCTTTACCAGATTCAAATGGATACTCTTATCTCTTAACCTGCGTAGACCGTTTCACTCGATGGCCAGAAGCAGTACCTGTCAAGGACATCACTGCTGAAACAGTGGCCCGCACCTTCGTCGAACGATGGGTAGCAAACTTCGGTTGCCCTTCAACCATCACTACAGACCGCGGACGTCAGTTTGAATCTGATCTTTTCCGTCGTCTGACCACACTTTTAGGAATCACTCGCTTCCGAACGACCGCCTACCATCCACAAGCAAACGGGTTGGTAGAACGTTTTCACCGACAACTGAAAGCTTCGCTATCAGCTGCAAACGTTTCACAGTGGACCGACGCTCTTCCACTCGTCTTACTAGGTATCCGCAATGCAGTGAAAGCTGACATTGGATACACTGCGTCTCAACTCGTTTATGGAACGACACTTCGACTTCCAGGAGAATTCGTGGATCCTTCATCCTCTTCAATGAACATGGATCTAACCTCCTACACGAACAGGCTTACAAACGCAATGCGTTCAGTTAAACCTGCTTCCACCCGACCTCAATCAACTGATGTTTTCGTTCAACCTGACTTACGATATAGTACACACGTTTTCGTTCGTCGAGACTCGCATCGACGACCCTTCGAATCAGCATACGAAGGACCCTTCAAAGTTCTTCAACGTGAATCTAAGTACTATATAGTCGATAAGAACGGAACCAACGATAGCATCAGTATCGATCGCTTAAAAGCAGCGTATTTAGAAGGAAATCCTATCTACGTGGATTTTCCTTCGGTACAATCGAACGACACGACTCCGACACTTATAATACCTCATTCGACAACCAACACACACGATGATACTTCGACAGTATCCGAAAATAAACTTAAAACGACGCGTTCTGGAAGAAGGGTGAGATTTCCAGAACATTTAAACGACTATTGCACGTAAGGCACTTCTCGACATTTTATATTATTTTTTTTAAAAAAAAACAATTTTAATATGCTTATATATTTTTATTTCTATTTAAAAAAAAACAAACAAAAAAACAATTTTTTTAACGCTATTACGTGTTCATGAGTTTATTTTCCATTTTTTTCCGCCGACATTGTGCTTTTACGCACATACGAGTGTATTTCGACATGCACTTACATTTTCTTTTTTCTTTTCCAGGACGGCTGGAAAAGAACGATGACGTTTATGAGGATCCGAAATTTTCCATGTACATTTTCTTTTTTTACTATGTTGTACCTCCGTCCCATATAGTAAGGAAAGACGACCAGACGCTGCTAAATTTAGTAAGCTATCAGAAGAGTGTTTACCAACGACAAACTCGTTGGGTTTAAACTTCTGGCTGGCCACGTCTTAGGGTCGTCACTGCCCCACTAGGGGGGGAGTGATCTGTAGCGGTAAATAAATCCCCAAAATAAATAGCACTAAGTTTTCGACATTGGATGCTGACCATATGTTTTAGTGGACTCACCTAGCTGAAGGCGCTCGGTCAGGCATCTGCACCAGATCACGTGTGGTAACGCCGTGCTCAACATCAACCGCAATCGCTAGCCAGATTAGATCAGAGAATTCCGATATATTGGTCATCGCCAAATATACTCTTCCGATCTCCTCGACTCTGTCTTTTGATTTCTCTGGGCGGGAACGAAATATATTAGAAGGTGTTACTGGTAGAAGCGTTGTCAAACACTGAATACCTGTGACATCATCACGGCATCCTTATGAACTGCAAATCTACTTAAATAAAAGTAGAATCTAGACACTGAAGTCAGTACACCATCTAGAAATTAATTACACAGGAAGCCTAAACTTTGAAGAACATGCCTCCTCTATTATTTTTAAATCTAGACGGTTAACTGGTTTCGTAACGAATACTTTCTTCACAACAGAGGCTATGCTTACCCTCTATAAAATGTGTGTACGACCTTCCCTTAAATACTGCTCTTTTATCTTCTCTAACACGGAGAACACAGACAAGATAAGAGTAGACGGTGTTCAAAGACGCATCATATGCTAACTGCCAGGAAGTGACTCCACTCTCCATTACACAGATAGGTGTAAACACCTCTCTTAAGAACCTTTGTGGCACCGTAGGCTAAGGAACCATCTATTATTTCTGTGGTGGACCAGACAAATATGAACGCAAAAAGTATAAACAAAGTTGCTAAAGATCAATAGTAATATTAATATATACAGATAATTGTTACAAATACAATAACAATTAGGGACGTTACTTAAATTGACCAAACGCTGCGTGTTCTGATTCGGTCCGGTAATGTAAATCCACAATTATAAATATTTGATAATTCCAAGCAGGTTGGCGAACTCTCTGGTGATATAATCCCACGTAGAATGTGATGTATTCCAATTACAGTCTATAAATAATGATAATATTTGATTTAGAATTCAGCTAATTCAATCACAAATGGAAATAGAACGAGGGATGTGTGAGTAGTAATGTATTTGTTAGCCAGTAAGTATATGTCACGCTATGTTCGAATTACAACGGAAAAAGTGTTCAAGGTCATTGACTAAAACAACACGTACAGTCATTTAATGATAAATGTACATACAGTGAAAAATTGACAAAACAAATAGAAATAACATTGAAAACTATTTACAAAATAAGCTTGTCAGTCATATCTCCACATTTCTTTACAAAGCAATTACAACGGAAAAAGTGTTCAAGGTCATTGACTAAAACAACACGTACAGTCATTTAATGATAAATGTACATACAGTGAAAAATTGACAAAACAAATAGAAATAACATTGAAAACTATTTACAAAATAAGCTTGTCAGTCATATCTCCACATTTCTTTACAAAGCAATAAATTGACTCTCATTTCTAACCTCCTGCCCAACTATGATCCATGAACTAGCCTATAGACTAAGAAACAACACACACACATACACCACATACCGTAAAACATCAAAAAACAAATGCGTTGTAGGTTGTTTACAGTGTGGTATAGTTTATTGTAGAACAGGTTGCTCATACCTATCCGTAACTGTGACAGTTTTACCAAGTTCAAAATGCTAATATCCTTGTTACTAGACTGTAAAGAGCTTCAGCTATTCGTTGAACTCCCGTCCACTAATGCGGCATCCTTATGAACTGCAAATCTACTTAAATAAAAGTAGAATCTAGACACTGAAGTCAGTACACCATCTAGAAATTAATTACACAGGAAGCCTAAACTTTGAAGAACATGCCTCCTCAATTATTTCTAAATCTACACACGATGCCTAAACTTTGAAGAACATGCCTCCTCTATTATTTTTAAATCTAGACGGTTAACTGGTTTCGTAACGAATACTTTCTTCACAACAGAGGCTATGCTTACCCTCTATAAAATGTGTGTACGACCTTCCCTTAAATACTGCTCTTTTATCTTCTCTAACACGGAGAACACAGACAAGATAAGAGTAGAAGGTGTTCAAAGACGCATCATATGCCAACTGCCAGGAAGTGACTTCACTCTCCATTACACAGATGGATGTAAACACCTCTCTTAAGAACCTTTGTGGCACCGTAGGCTAAGGAACCATCTATTATTTCTGTGGTGGACCAGACAAATATGAACGCAAAAAGTATAAACAAAGTTGCTAAAGATCAATAGTAATATTAATATATACAGTTAATTGTTACAAATACAATAACAATTAGGGACGTTACTTAAATTGACCAAACGCTGCGTGTTCTGATTCGGTCCGGTAATGTAAATCCACAATTATAAATATTTGATAATTCCAAGCAGGTTGGCGAACTCTCTGGTGATATAATCCCACGTAGAATGTGATGTATTCCAATTACAGTCTATAAATAATGATAATATTTGATTTAGAATTCAGCTAATTCAATCACAAATGGAAATAGAACGAGGGATGTGTGAGTAGTAATGTATTTGTTAGCCAGTAAGTATATGTCACGCTATGTTCGAATTACAACGGAAAAAGTGTTCAAGGTCATTGACTAAAACAACACGTACAGTCATTTAATGATAAATGTACATACAGTGAAAAATTGACAAAACAAATAGAAATAACATTGAAAACTATTTACAAAATAAGCTTGTCAGTCATATCTCCACATTTCTTTACAAAGCAATTACAACGGAAAAAGTGTTCAAGGTCATTGACTAAAACAACACGTACAGTCATTTAATGATAAATGTACATACAGTGAAAAATTGACAAAACAAATAGAAATAACATTGAAAACTATTTACAAAATAAGCTTGTCAGTCATATCTCCACATTTCTTTACAAAGCAATAAATTGACTCTCATTTCTAACCTCCTGCCCAACTATGATCCATGAACTAGCCTATAGACTAAGAAACAACACACACACATACACCACATACCGTAAAACATCAAAAAACAAATGCGTTGTAGGTTGTTTACAGTGTGGTATAGTTTATTGTAGAACAGGTTGCTCATACCTATCCGTAACTGTGACAGTTTTACCAAGTTCAAAATGCTAATATCCTTGTTACTAGACTGTAAAGAGCTTCAGCTATTCGTTGAACTCTCGTCCACTAATGCGGCATCCTTATGAACTGCAAATCTACTTAAATAAAAGTAGAATCTAGACACTGAAGTCAGTACACCATCTAGAAATTAATTACACAGGAAGCCTAAACTTTGAAGAACATGCCTCCTCAATTATTTCTAAATCTACACACGATGCCTAAACTTTGAAGAACATGCCTCCTCTATTATTTTTAAATCTAGACGGTTAACTGGTTTCGTAACGAATACTTTCTTCACAACAGAGGCTATGCTTACCCTCTATAAAATGTGTGTACGACCTTCCCTTAAATACTGCTCTTTTATCTTCTCTAACACGGAGAACACAGACAAGATAAGAGTAGAAGGTGTTCAAAGACGCATCATATGCCAACTGCCAGGAAGTGACTTCACTCTCCATTACACAGATAGATGTAAACACCTCTCTTAAGAACCTTTGTGGCACCGTAGGCTAAGGAACCATCTATTATTTCTGTGGTGGACCAGACAAATGTGAACGCAAAAAGTATAAACAAGGTTGCTAAAGATCAATAGTAATATTAATATATACAGTTAATTGTTACAAATACAATAAAAATTAGGGACGTTACTTCAATTGACCAAACGCTGCGTGTTCTGATTCGGTCCGGTAATGTAAATCCACAATTATAAATATTTGATAATTCCAAGCAGGTTGGCGAACTCTCTGGTGATATAATCCCACGTAGAATGTGATGTATTCCAATTACAGTCTATAAATAATGATAATATTTGATTTAGAATTCAGCTAATTCAATCACAAATGGAAATAGAACGAGGGATGTGTGAGTAGTAATGTATTTGTTAGCCAGTAAGTATATGTCACGCTATGTTCGAATTACAACGGAAAAAGTGTTCAAGGTCATTGACTAAAACAACACGTACAGTCATTTAATGATAAATGTACATACAGTGAAAAATTGACAAAACAAATAGAAATAACATTGAAAACTATTTACAAAATAAGCTTGTCAGTCATATCTCCACATTTCTTTACAAAGCAATTACAACGGAAAAAGTGTTCAAGGTCATTGACAAAAACAACACGTACAGTCATTTAATGATAAATGTACATACAGTGAAAAATTGACAAAACAAATAGAAATAACATTGAAAACTATTTACAAAATAAGCTTGTCAGTCATATCTCCACATTTCTTTACAAAGCAATAAATTGACTCTCATTTCTAACCTCCTGCCCAACTATGATCCATGAACTAGCCTATAGACTAAGAAACAACACACACACATACACCACATACCGTAAAACATCAAAAAACAAATGCGTTGTAGGTTGTTTACAGTGTGGTATAGTTTATTGTAGAACAGGTTGCTCATACCTATCCGTAACTGTGACAGTTTTACCAAGTTCAAAATGCTAATATCCTTGTTACTAGACTGTAAAGAGCTTCAGCTATTCGTTGAACTCCCGTCCACTAATGCGGCATCCTTATGAACTGCAAATCTACTTAAATAAAAGTAGAATCTAGACACTGAAGTCAGTACACCATCTAGAAATTAATTACACAGGAAGCCTAAACTTTGAAGAACATGCCTCCTCAATTATTTCTAAATCTACACACGATGCCTAAACTTTGAAGAACATGCCTCCTCTATTATTTTTAAATCTAGACGGTTAACTGGTTTCGTAACGAATACTTTCTTCACAAAAGAGGCTATGCTTACCCTCTATAAAATGTGTGTACGACCTTCCCTTAAATACTGCTCTTTTATCTTCTCTAACACGGAGAATACAGACAAGATAAGAGTAGAAGGTGTTCAAAGACGCATCATATGCTAACTGCCAGGAAGTGACTTCACTCTCCATTACACAGGTAGATGTAAACACCTCTCTTAAGAACCTTTGTGGCACCGTAGGCAAAGGAACCATCTAATATTTCTTTACAAAGCAATAAATTGACTCTCATTTCTAACCTCCTGCCCAACTATGATCCATGAACTAGCCTATAGACTAAGAAACAACACACACACATATACCACATACCGTAAAACATCAAAAAACAAATGCGTTGTAGGTTGTTTACAGTGTGGTATAGTTTATTGTAGAACAGGTTGCTCATACCTATCCGTAACTGTGACAGTTTTACCAAGTTCAAAATGCTAATATCCTTGTTACTAGACTGTAAAGAGCTTCAGCTATTCGTTGAACTCCCGTCCACTAATGCGGCTGTAGCGGTAAATAAATCCCCAAAATAAATAGCACTAAGTTTTCGACATTGGATGCTGACCATATGTTTTAGTGGACTCACCTAGCTGAAGGCGCTCGGTCAGGCATCTGCACCAGATCACGTGTGGTAACGCCGTGCTTAACATCAACCGCAATCGCTAGCCAGATTAGATCAGAGAATTCCGATATATTGGTCATCGCCAAATATACTCTTCCGATCTCCTCAACTCTGTCTTTTGATTTCTCTGGGCGGGAACCAAATATATTAGAAGGTGTTACTGGTAGAAGCGTTGTCAAACACTGAATACCTGTGACATCATCACGGCATCCTTATGAACTGCAAATCTACTTAAATAAAAGTAGAATCTAGACACTGAAGTCAGTACACCATCTAGAAATTAATTACACAGGAAGCCTAAACTTTGAAGAACATGCCTCCTCTATTATTTTTAAATCTAGACGGTTAACTGGTTTCGTAACGAATACTTTCTTCACAACAGAGGCTATGCTTACCCTCTATAAAATGTGTGTACGACCTTCCCTTAAATACTGCTCTTTTATCTTCTCTAACACGGAGAACACAGACAAGATAAGAGTAGACGGTGTTCAAAGACGCATCATATGCCAACTGCCAGGAAGTGACTCCACTCTCCATTACACAGGTAGATGTAAACACCTCTCTTAAGAACCTTTGTGGCACCGTAGGCAAAAGAACCATCTAATATTTCTTTACAAAGCAATAAATTGACTCTCATTTCTAACCTCCTGCCCAACTATGATCCATGAACTAGCCTATAGACTAAGAAACAACACACACACATACACCACATACCGTAAAATATCAAAAAACAAATGCGTTGTAGGTTGTTTACAGTGTGGTATAGTTTATTGTAGAACAGGTTGCTCATACCTATCTGTAACTGTGACAGTTTTACCAAGTTCAAAATGCCAATATCCTTGTTACTAGACTGTAAAGAGCTTCAGCTATTCGTTGAACTCCCGTCCACTAATGCGGCATCCTTATGAACTGCAAATCTACTTAAATAAAAGTAGAATCTAGACACTGAAGTCAGTACACCATCTAGAAATTAATTACACAGGAAGCCTAAACTTTGAAGAACATGCCTCCTCTATTATTTTTAAATCTAGACGGTTAACTGGTTTCGTAACGAATACTTTCTTCACAACAGAGGCTATGCTTACCCTCTATAAAATGTGTGTACGACCTTCCCTTAAATACTGCTCTTTTATCTTCTCTAACACGGAGAACACAGACAAGATAAGAGTAGACGGTGTTCAAAGACGCATCATATGCCAACTGCCAGGAAGTGACTCCACTCTCCATTACACAGATAGATGTAAACACCTCTCTTAAGAACCTTTGTGGCACCGTAGGCTAAGGAACCATCTAATATTTCTTTACAAAGCAATAAATTGACTCTCATTTCTAACCTCCTGCCCAACTATGATCCATGAACTAGCCTATAGACTAAGAAACAACACACACACACACATACACCACATACCGTAAAACATCAAAAAACAAATGCGTTGTAGGTTGTTTACAGTGTGGTATAGTTTATTGTAGAACAGGTTGCTCATACCTATCTGTAACTGTGACAGTTTTACCAAATTCAAAATGCTAATATCCTTGTTACTAGACTGTAAAGAGCTTCAGCTATTCGTTGAACTCCCGTCCACTAATGCGGCTGTAGCGGTAAATAAATCCCCAAAATAAATAGCACTAAGTTTTCGACATTGGATGCTGACCATATGTTTTAGTGGACTCACCTAGCTGAAGGCGCTCGGTCAGGCATCTGCACCAGATCACGTGTGGTAACGCCGTGCTCAACATCAACCGCAATCGCTAGCCAGATTAGATCAGAGAATTCCGATATATTGGTCATCGCCAAATATACTCTTCCGATCTCCTCGACTCTGTCTTTTGATTTCTCTGGGCGGGAACGAAATATATTAGAAGGTGTTACTGGTAGAAGCGTTGTCAAACACTGAATACCTGTGACATCATCATTGGTGAAACCGACGTGATCTGGTACACCTAATTGCAACTGTGAGTCTGTTCCTTTTTGGGATTTTTATATATCATTGCCTTATTTTTTTATTTTTTTAAACATTGTGATTTTTTTTCGTGTTTTTTCCTGGATATATATATTTTCCCCTCGTTCATTATCGTACTTCATACTTCATCATGACTGAACAGACACCTAAAGTACTCAAGCTTAAGACTTTGTCCCCGCCTTCGTTTCAACTGATGCCTTTCTGGCCCGACAACATCGAAGCCTGGTTTTGCTACGCAGAAGCCGACTTCTCCGAGCACGGCGTGATCGACACACGTGCACAATTCCTCGCAGTAGTCAAGGCACTACCGCGCGAATTCAACAGGTACGTAACACCTAGTATGTTTACTAGTGATGTTTCCGATCCTTACGAAATCTTAAAACGCTCGATTCTTAAACGAGGAGACCTAACCGATCGACAGAGGTTAGATCAACTCTTCAACAATATCGACCTGCAACACGGTTCTGCGACGGACATGTTGCAACGGATGAGAGAGGTAATAGGCCCAAGAACTTTCGACGAAGGCCTATTCAAACAACTCTTCTTGTCAAAACTTCCCCAACAGGTGCAAGCAGTTCTGGTCTCGTTCCAGAACAATGCCTTAGACGAGCTAGCTGCATCTGCCGACCGCATATTAGAAATTACGAAATCTACTACCGAGGTATTTTCAGTCAAAGAAAAACCTCAAACGACTCAGAATGATATAAACGACTTATGTCACACACTCACGCGTTATCTTAGTCTTCGTACCGACCGTAAGAGATCGCGCACACCACGTAGAAGCATTTCTCGTAAGCGATCTGTCTCTAGACCACGAGAGACAGATAACCCCGACTGGTGCTGGTATCATAACCAGTATGGAAAGTTTTCCAGAAATTGCAGAAAACCCTGCAATTTTCCCAACACGAAACCGACTGATTCGAAAAGCAATTCGGGAAACTTCCAAGCCGGCACGCGTTAACGGCAACCGTAGCCGGCGAACAAAGCCGTCTGTTATTCGTCACAGATGTGACAACGAGAGTTCGCTACCTCGTCGACACTGGCGCAGAAGTTAGCGTTCTCCCAGCAAATCCTAACGACCGACTACACGAATCGACCCTAAACTTACAGGCGGCAAACGGAAAACCGATCGCTACGTATGGCAAAAGGTACGTTTACCTTAACGTGGGTTTACGCAAACCCATCCACTGGATTTTCGTTGTTGCAGATGTTTCTATGCCAATCATTGGTATGGATCTTCTACAACACCACAATCTGATCATCGACACGCGCAAACGGAGGCTAGTAGACGGAACACTAATTTGTCCGTTTGCGTAACTTCTTTTACTGGTTGTAGAGTATCCCCAGTCACAGTTAAACATATGATAGACCCACTCTATCAACCACTACTCGATAAGTACCCTGGGATACAACAAACTCAACCGAAACTACCGTGTGTAACCAGCAATGTTACACATCACATCACGACTACAGGACCACCTGTATTCTCTAAAGCACGACGACTAGCTCCTGAAAAGCTAAGGTTAGCGAAAAACGAATTCGATCACATGATGGACTTAGGAATCATACGACCGTCAAGTAGCCCATATGCATCTCCGTTGCACATGGTCCCTAAAAAGGACAGCAACGATTGGCGTCCAACTGGTGACTATCGGCGATTGAACGCGAAAACCATTCCCGATCGTTACCCGTTGCCTCACATTCACGATTTGACAGCTACCTTGAAAGGTACAACTGTCTTTTCGAAAATCGACTTGGTTAAAGCGTATAACCAAATCCCTATGGCTACTGACGACATACCGAAAACAGCTATCATAACTCCTTTCGGACTCTATGAATTTTTGCGAATGCCTTTCGGTCTAAGGAATGCTGCTCAAACATTCCAAAGATTCATAGACGACGTTTTTCGAGGTCTCAATTTCGTACACGCGTATGTTGACGACTGTCTAATCGCAAGTCCGGACAGAGAAACACATCTCAAGCATCTGGATCTTGTTTTCGAACGACTTCAAAAACATGGCATAACTGTAAACGTTCAGAAATGCCAATTCGGAACCGACTCGTTAGACTTCCTAGGACACACTATCGATGCTCAAGGCATTCGACCTCTTAGGACCAAAGTGGCGGCCATTCTGGATTACCCAGAACCGACCACCGTCAAGCAATTACGCACGTTTAACGGCCTGGTAAGTTTCTATAGACGTTTCATACCCAAATGCGCATTACTTATGAAACCTCTGACCGACCAACTTCGTGGAAATGCGAAATCCATTAATTTGGACGACACCGCACGAAAAGCATTCTCCACAGTTAAGGAACTGATTGCTAAAGCAACGATGCTCGCACATCAGGACACCCGAGCACCCATTAGCATCGCAGTAGACGCATCCGACTCGGCAATCGGAGGAGTCTTACAACAATGGGTTAACAACTCCTGGCAACCCTTGGCATTTTTCTCTAGAAGGTTGCTAGACACCGAATCGAGGTACAGCACATTCGGTAGGGAACTCCTAGCTATGTATTGTGCTGTACGGCATTTCCAACACTACATCGAAGGTCGTGAATTCACTCTTTTCACGGACCATAAACCGCTCACTTTCTCGTTAAGCTCTCCTTCTGACAAGTACTCTCCCCGTGAGTCTCGACAACTGGACTACATTTCGCAGTTTACTTCAGATATTCAACACGTCTCTGGAGCAAACAATGTAGTTGCAGACGCTTTATCTCGTATAACTTCCTTGAACAGTTTCCAAGGAATCGACCTTCTTAAACTCGCCGAGCTTCAAAAAGAAGACAGTGATCTTCAGCACGAGTTATCGTCCACAACACTTAAACTACGCATCAAACAGATGGGAACAGGTAAGGAAACCTTACTTTGTGACACATCTACAGGTAGGGATCGCCCAATCGTGCCGAAACATTATCGACGCAATGTCTTCAACACATTGCACAAACTTTCGCATCCAGGTGTTCGTGCAACCATCAAGCTTATAGCAGAAAGGTTTTGCTGGCCTGGAATGAATAAAGACGTGAGGGAGTGGGCACGCTCCTGTGTAAGCTGCCAAAAATCTAAGGTTATCAGACACAATAAATGTCCCTTAGGCTCGTTTAAAACTCCCGATGCTCGTTTCGACCATGTTCATCTGGATTTGGTAGGACCTTTACCAGATTCAAATGGATACTCTTATCTCTTAACCTGCGTAGACCGTTTCACTCGATGGCCAGAAGCAGTACCTGTCAAGGACATCACTGCTGAAACAGTGGCCCGCACCTTCGTCGAACGATGGGTAGCAAACTTCGGTTGCCCTTCAACCATCACTACAGACCGCGGACGTCAGTTTGAATCTGATCTTTTCCGTCGTCTGACCACACTTTTAGGAATCACTCGCTTCCGAACGACCGCCTACCATCCACAAGCAAACGGGTTGGTAGAACGTTTTCACCGACAACTGAAAGCTTCGCTATCAGCTGCAAACGTTTCACAGTGGACCGACGCTCTTCCACTCGTCTTACTAGGTATCCGCAATGCAGTGAAAGCTGACATTGGATACACTGCGTCTCAACTCGTTTATGGAACGACACTTCGACTTCCAGGAGAATTCGTGGATCCTTCATCCTCTTCAATGAACATGGATCTAACCTCCTACACGAACAGGCTTACAAACGCAATGCGTTCAGTTAAACCTGCTTCCACTCGACCTCAATCAACTGATGTTTTCGTTCAACCTGACTTACGATATAGTACACACGTTTTCGTTCGTCGAGACTCGCATCGACGACCCTTCGAATCAGCATACGAAGGACCCTTCAAAGTTCTTCAACGTGAATCTAAGTACTATATAGTCGATAAGAACGGAACCAACGATAGCATCAGTATCGATCGCTTAAAAGCAGCGTATTTAGAAGGAAATCCTATCTACGTGGATTTTCCTTCGGTACAATCGAACGACACGACTCCGACACTTATAATACCTCATTCGACAACCAACACACACGATGATACTTCGACAGTATCCGAAAATAAACTTAAAACGACGCGTTCTGGAAGAAGGGTGAGATTTCCAGAACATTTAAACGACTATTGCACGTAAGGTACTTCTCGACATTTTATATTATTTTTTTTAAAAAAAAACAATTTTAATATGCTTATATATTTTTATTTCTATTAAAAAAAAAACAAACAAAAAAACAATTTTTTTAACGCTATTACGTGTTCATGAGTTTATTTTCCATTTTTTTCCGCCGACATTGTGCTTTTACGCACATACGAGTGTATTTCGACATGCACTTACATTTTCTTTTTTCTTTTCCAGGACGGCTGGAAAAGAACGATGACGTTTATGAGGATCCGAAATTTTCCATGTACATTTTCTTTTTTTACTATGTTGTACCTCCGTCCCATATAGTAAGGAAAGACGACCAGACGCTGCTAAATTTAGTAAGCTATCAGAAGAGTGTTTACCAACGACAAACTCGTTGGGTTTAAACTTCTGGCTGGCCACGTCTTAGGGTCGTCACTGCCCCACTAGGGGGGGAGTGATCTGTAGCGGTAAATAAATCCCCAAAATAAATAGCACTAAGTTTTCGACATTGGATGCTGACCATATGTTTTAGTGGACTCACCTAGCTGAAGGCGCTCGGTCAGGCATCTGCACCAGATCACGTGTGGTAACGCCGTGCTCAACATCAACCGCAATCGCTAGCCAGATTAGATCAGAGAATTCCGATATATTGGTCATCGCCAAATATACTCTTCCGATCTCCTCGACTCTGTCTTTTGATTTCTCTGGGCGGGAACGAAATATATTAGAAGGTGTTACTGGTAGAAGCGTTGTCAAACACTGAATACCTGTGACATCATCACGGCATCCTTATGAACTGCAAATCTACTTAAATAAAAGTAGAATCTAGACACTGAAGTCAGTACACCATCTAGAAATTAATTACACAGGAAGCCTAAACTTTGAAGAACATGCCTCCTCTATTATTTTTAAATCTAGACGGTTAACTGGTTTCGTAACGAATACTTTCTTCACAACAGAGGCTATGCTTACCCTCTATAAAATGTGTGTACGACCTTCCCTTAAATACTGCTCTTTTATCTTCTCTAACACGGAGAACACAGACAAGATAAGAGTAGACGGTGTTCAAAGACGCATCATATGCTAACTGCCAGGAAGTGACTCCACTCTCCATTACACAGATAGGTGTAAACACCTCTCTTAAGAACCTTTGTGGCACCGTAGGCTAAGGAACCATCTATTATTTCTGTGGTGGACCAGACAAATATGAACGCAAAAAGTATAAACAAAGTTGCTAAAGATCAATAGTAATATTAATATATACAGATAATTGTTACAAATACAATAAAAATTAGGGACGTTACTTAAATTGACCAAACGCTGCGTGTTCTGATTCGGTCCGGTAATGTAAATCCACAATTATAAATATTTGATAATTCCAAGCAGGTTGGCGAACTTTCTGGTGATATAATCCCACGTAGAATGTGATGTATTCCAATTACAGTCTATAAATAATGATAATATTTGATTTAGAATTCAGCTAATTCAATCACAAATGGAAATAGAACGAGGGATGTGTGAGTAGTAATGTATTTGTTAGCCAGTAAGTATATGTCACGCTATGTTCGAATTACAACGGAAAAAGTGTTCAAGGTCATTGACTAAAACAACACGTACAGTCATTTAATGATAAATGTACATACAGTGAAAAATTGACAAAACAAATAGAAATAACATTGAAAACTATTTACAAAATAAGCTTGTCAGTCATATCTCCACATTTCTTTACAAAGCAATTACAACGGAAAAAGTGTTCAAGGTCATTGACTAAAACAACACGTACAGTCATTTAATGATAAATGTACATACAGTGAAAAATTGACAAAACAAATAGAAATAACATTGAAAACTATTTACAAAATAAGCTTGTCAGTCATATCTCCACATTTCTTTACAAAGCAATAAATTGACTCTCATTTCTAACCTCCTGCCCAACTATGATCCATGAACTAGCCTATAGACTAAGAAACAACACACACACATACACCACATACCGTAAAACATCAAAAAACAAATGCGTTGTAGGTTGTTTACAGTGTGGTATAGTTTATTGTAGAACAGGTTGCTCATACCTATCCGTAACTGTGACAGTTTTACCAAGTTCAAAATGCTAATATCCTTGTTACTAGACTGTAAAGAGCTTCAGCTATTCGTTGAACTCTCGTCCACTAATGCGGCATCCTTATGAACTGCAAATCTACTTAAATAAAAGTAGAATCTAGACACTGAAGTCAGTACACCATCTAGAAATTAATTACACAGGAAGCCTAAACTTTGAAGAACATGCCTCCTCAATTATTTCTAAATCTACACACGATGCCTAAACTTTGAAGAACATGCCTCCTCTATTATTTTTAAATCTAGACGGTTAACTGGTTTCGTAACGAATACTTTCTTCACAACAGAGGCTATGCTTACCCTCTATAAAATGTGTGTACGACCTTCCCTTAAATACTGCTCTTTTATCTTCTCTAACACGGAGAACACAGACAAGATAAGAGTAGAAGGTGTTCAAAGACGCATCATATGCCAACTGCCAGGAAGTGACTTCACTCTCCATTACACAGATGGATGTAAACACCTCTCTTAAGAACCTTTGTGGCACCGTAGGCTAAGGAACCATCTATTATTTCTGTGGTGGACCAGACAAATATGAACGCAAAAAGTATAAACAAGGTTGCTAAAGATCAATAGTAATATTAATATATACAGTTAATTGTTACAAATACAATAACAATTAGGGACGTTACTTAAATTGACCAAACGCTGCGTGTTCTGATTCGGTCCGGTAATGTAAATCCACAATTATAAATATTTGATAATTCCAAGCAGGTTGGCGAACTCTCTGGTGATATAATCCCACGTAGAATGTGATGTATTCCAATTACAGTCTATAAATAATGATAATATTTGATTTAGAATTCAGCTAATTCAATCACAAATGGAAATAGAACGAGGGATGTGTGAGTAGTAATGTATTTGTTAGCCAGTAAGTATATGTCACGCTATGTTCGAATTACAACGGAAAAAGTGTTCAAGGTCATTGACTAAAACAACACGTACAGTCATTTAATGATAAATGTACATACAGTGAAAAATTGACAAAACAAATAGAAATAACATTGAAAACTATTTACAAAATAAGCTTGTCAGTCATATCTCCACATTTCTTTACAAAGCAATTACAACGGAAAAAGTGTTCAAGGTCATTGACTAAAACAACACGTACAGTCATTTAATGATAAATGTACATACAGTGAAAAATTGACAAAACAAATAGAAATAACATTGAAAACTATTTACAAAATAAGCTTGTCAGTCATATCTCCACATTTCTTTACAAAGCAATAAATTGACTCTCATTTCTAACCTCCTGCCCAACTATGATCCATGAACTAGCCTATAGACTAAGAAACAACACACACACATACACCACATACCGTAAAACATCAAAAAACAAATGCGTTGTAGGTTGTTTACAGTGTGGTATAGTTTATTGTAGAACAGGTTGCTCATACCTATCCGTAACTGTGACAGTTTTACCAAGTTCAAAATGCTAATATCCTTGTTACTAGACTGTAAAGAGCTTCAGCTATTCGTTGAACTCCCGTCCACTAATGCGGCATCCTTATGAACTGCAAATCTACTTAAATAAAAGTAGAATCTAGACACTGAAGTCAGTACACCATCTAGAAATTAATTACACAGGAAGCCTAAACTTTGAAGAACATGCCTCCTCAATTATTTCTAAATCTACACACGATGCCTAAACTTTGAAGAACATGCCTCCTCTATTATTTTTAAATCTAGACGGTTAACTGGTTTCGTAACGAATACTTTCTTCACAACAGAGGCTATGCTTACCCTCTATAAAATGTGTGTACGACCTTCCCTTAAATACTGCTCTTTTATCTTCTCTAACACGGAGAACACAGACAAGATAAGAGTAGACGGTGTTCAAAGACGCATCATATGCTAACTGCCAGGAAGTGACTCCACTCTCCATTACACAGGTAGATGTAAACACCTCTCTTAAGAACCTTTGTGGCACCGTAGGCAAAAGAACCATCTAATATTTCTTTACAAAGCAATAAATTGACTCTCATTTCTAACCTCCTGCCCAACTATGATCCATGAACTAGCCTATAGACTAAGAAACAACACACACACATATACCACATACCGTAAAACATCAAAAAACAAATGCGTTGTAGGTTGTTTACAGTGTGGTATAGTTTATTGTAGAACAGGTTGCTCATACCTATCCGTAACTGTGACAGTTTTACCAAGTTCAAAATGCTAATATCCTTGTTACTAGACTGTAAAGAGCTTCAGCTATTCGTTGAACTCCCGTCCACTAATGCGGCTGTAGCGGTAAATAAATCCCCAAAATAAATAGCACTAAGTTTTCGACATTGGATGCTGACCATATGTTTTAGTGGACTCACCTAGCTGAAGGCGCTCGGTCAGGCATCTGCACCAGATCACGTGTGGTAACGCCGTGCTCAACATCAACCGCAATCGCTAGCCAGATTAGATCAGAGAATTCCGATATATTGGTCATCGCCAAATATACTCTTCCGATCTCCTCAACTCTGTCTTTTGATTTCTCTGGGCGGGAACGAAATATATTAGAAGGTGTTACTGGTAGAAGCGTTGTCAAACACTGAATACCTGTGACATCATCATTGGTGAAACCGACGTGATCTGGTACACCTAATTGCAACTGTGAGTCTGTTCCTTTTTGGGATTTTTATATATCATTGCCTTATTTTTTTAATTTTTTAAACATTGTGATTTTTTTTCGTGTTTTTTCCTGGATATATATATTTTCCCCTTGTTCATTATCGTACTTCATACTTCATCATGACTGAACAGACACCTAAAGTACTCAAGATTAAGACTTTGTCCCCGCCTTCGTTTCAACTGATGCCTTTCTGGCCCGACAACATCGAAGCCTGGTTTTGCTACGCAGAAGCCGACTTCTCCGAGCACGGCGTGATCGACACACGTGCACAATTCCTCGCAGTAGTCAAGGCACTACCGCGCGAATTCAACAGGTACGTAACACCTAGTATGTTTACTAGTGATGTTTCCGATCCTTACGAAATCTTAAAACGCTCGATTCTTAAACGAGGAGACCTAACCGATCGACAAAGGTTAGATCAACTCTTCAACAATATCGATCTGCAACACGGTTCTGCGACGGACATGTTGCAACGGATGAGAGAGGTAATAGGCCCAAGAACTTTCGACGAAGGCCTATTCAAACAACTCTTCTTGTCAAAACTTCCCCAACAGGTGCAAGCAGTTCTGGTCTCGTTCCAGAACAATGCCTTAGACGAGCTAGCTGCATCTGCCGACCGCATATTAGAAATTACGAAATCTACTACCGAGGTATTTTCAGTCAAAGAAAAACCTCAAACGACTCAGAATGATATAAACGACTTATGTCACACACTCACGCGTTATCTTAGTCTTCGTAACGACCGTAAGAGATCGCGCACACCACGTAGAAGCATTTCTCGTAAGCGATCTGTCTCTAGACCACGAGAGACAGATAACCCCGACTGGTGCTGGTATCATAACCAGTATGGAAAGTTTTCCAGAAATTGCAGGAAACCCTGCAATTTTCCCAACACGAAACCGACTGATTCGAAAAGCAATTCGGGAAACTTCCAAGCCGGCACGCGTTAACGGCAACCGTAGCCGGCGAACAAAGCCGTCTGTTATTCGTCACAGATGTGACAACGAGAGTTCGCTACCTCGTCGACACTGGCGCAGAAGTTAGCGTTCTCCCAGCAAATCCTAACGACCGACTACACGAATCGACCCTAAACTTACAGGCGGCAAACGGAAAACCGATCGCTACGTATGGCAAAAGGTACGTTTACCTTAACGTGGGTTTACGCAAACCCATCCACTGGATTTTCGTTGTTGCAGATGTTTCTATGCCAATCATTGGTATGGATCTTCTACAACACCACAATCTGATCATCGACACGCGCAAACGGAGGCTAGTAGATGGGAACACTAATTTGTCCGTTTGCGTAACTTCTTTTACTGGTTGTAGAGTATCCCCAGTCACAGTTAAACATATGATAGACCCACTCTATCAACCACTACTCGATAAGTATCCTGGGATACAACAAACTCAACCGAAACTACCGTGTGTAACCAGCAATGTTACACATCACATCACGACTACAGGACCACCTGTATTCTCTAAAGCACGACTATTAGCCCCCGAAAAGCTAAGGTTAGCGAAAAACGAGTTCGATCACATGATAGACTTAGGAATCATACGACCGTCAAGTAACCCATATGCATCTCCGTTGCACATGGTCCCTAAAAAGGATAGCAACGATTGGCATCCAACTGGCGACTATCGACGATTGAATGCAAAAACCATTCCCGATCGTTACTCGTTGCCTCACATTCACGATTTGACAGCTACCTTGAAAGGTACAACTGTCTTTTCGAAAATCGACTTGGTTAAAGCGTATAACCAAATCCCTATGGCTACTGACGACATACCGAAAACAGCTATCATAACTCCTTTCGGACTCTATGAATTTTTGCGAATGCCTTTCGGTCTAAGGAATGCTGCTCAAACATTCCAAAGATTCATAGACGACGTTTTTCGAGGTCTCAATTTCGTACACGCGTATGTTGACGACTGTCTAATCGCAAGTCCGGATAGAGAAACACATCTCAAGCATCTGGATCTTGTTTTCGAACGACTTCAAAAACATGGCATAACTGTAAACGTTCAGAAATGCCAATTCGGAACCGACTCGTTAGACTTCCTAGGACACACTATCGATGCTCAAGGCATTCGACCTCTTAGGACCAAAGTGGCGGCCATTCTGGATTACCCAGAACCGACCACCGTCAAGCAATTGCGCACGTTTAACGGCCTGGTAAGTTTCTATAGAAGTTTCATACCCAAATGCGCATTACTTATGAAACCTCTGACCGACCAACTTCGTGGAAATGCGAAATCCATTAATTTGGACGACACCGCACGAAAAGCATTCTCCACAGTTAAGGAACTGATTGCTAAAGCAACGATGCTCGCACATCAGGACACCCGAGCACCCATTAGCATCGCAGTAGACGCATCCGACTCGGCAATCGGAGGAGTCTTACAACAATGGGTTAACAACTCCTGGCAACCCTTGGCATTTTTCTCTAGAAGGTTGCTAGACACCGAATCGAGGTACAGCACATTCGGTAGGGAACTCCTAGCTATGTATTGTGCTGTACGGCATTTCCAACACTACATCGAAGGTCGTGAATTCACTCTTTTCACGGACCATAAACCGCTCACTTTCTCGTTAAGCTCTCCTTCTGACAAGTACTCTCCACGTGAGTCTCGACAACTGGACTACATTTCGCAGTTTACTTCAGACATTCAACACATCTCTGGAGCAAACAATGTAGTTGCAGACGCTTTATCTCGTATAACTTCCTTGAACAGTTTCCAAGGAATCGACCTTCTTAAACTCACCGAGCTTCAAAAACAAGACAGTGATCTTCAGCACGAATTATCGTCCACAACACTTAAACTACGCATCAAACAGATGGGAACAGGTAAGGAAACCTTACTTTGTGACACATCTACAGGTAGGGATCGCCCAATCGTGCCGAAACATTATCGACGCAATGTCTTCAACACATTGCACAAACTTTCGCATCCAGGTGTTCGTGCAACCATCAAGCTTATAGCAGAAAGGTTTTGCTGGCCTGGAATGAATAAAGACGTGAGGGAGTGGGCACGCTCCTGTGTAAGCTGCCAAAAATCTAAGGTTATCAGACACAATAAATGTCCCTTAGGCTCGTTTAAAACTCCCGATGCTCGTTTCGACCATGTTCATCTGGATTTGGTAGGACCTTTACCAGATTCAAATGGATACTCTTATCTCTTAACCTGCGTAGACCGTTTCACTCGATGGCCAGAAGCAGTACCTGTCAAGGACATCACTGCTGAAACAGTGGCCCGCACCTTCGTCGAACGATGGGTAGCAAACTTCGGTTGCCCTTCAACCATCACTACAGACCGCGGACGTCAGTTTGAATCTGATCTTTTCCGTCGTCTGACCACTCTTTTAGGAATCACTCGCTTCCGAACGACCGCCTACCATCCACAAGCAAACGGGTTGGTAGAACGTTTTCACCGACAACTGAAAGCTTCGCTATCAGCTGCAAACGTTTCACAGTGGACCGACGCTCTTCCACTCGTCTTACTAGGTATCCGCAATGCAGTGAAAGCTGACATTGGATACACTGCGTCTCAACTCGTTTATGGAACGACACTTCGACTTCCAGGAGAATTCGTGGATCCTTCATCCTCTTCAATGAACATGGATCTAACCTCCTACACGAACAGGCTTACAAACGCAATGCGTTCAGTTAAACCTGCTTCCACTCGACCTCAATCAACTGATGTTTTCGTTCAACCTGACTTACGATATAGTACACACGTTTTCGTTCGTCGAGACTCGCATCGACGACCCTTCGAATCAGCATACGAAGGACCCTTCAAAGTTCTTCAACGTGAATCTAAGTACTATATAGTCGATAAGAACGGAACCAAC
>CALYCU020000023.1:0-42816 GCA_944470425.2 Schistosoma bovis | reverse complement strand
ACTCGTGTTCTCGTTGAGTACATTTGATGTGGCTGCCAACCAGGAGGGTGAAGGCTGCTGTTCTCTTCTCATCCGTTCTATTCAGTTCTGTTCATTTATTCTGTGTTTTATTGCTGTCTGTTCTGTTGTGTTTTGTTCTTGTTTGTAGATATCAGTTGTGTTGTGTTGTGTTGTTTTGTGTTGTGTTGTGTGGTGTGGTGTTGTATGGTGTTTGTTTATCGAACGCGGTCACTTTCATCATTATATAACGATGATGACGAATAGGAATGTATTTCAGTGTAAGAAGGAGATCGGAAGAACAGGAATGGAAAGCAATTGGTGTGAGAATGCACGAACAGTGAAATGTGAGACGATCGATTGAGATTTGCAAAAAGAACAGTGACGTTTCAGACAATTGATTGATATTTTGCAAATTGAATATTTAGTTTATGGGCGTGATATTTTAGTGAGATATTGTGTAATTTCGTGTTGAATTACAATGGATTGATCGGACTCGTGTTCTCGTTGAGTACATTTGATGTGGCTGCCAACCAGGAGGGTGAAGGCTGCTGTTCTCTTCTCATCCGTTCTATTCAGTTCTGTTCATTTATTCTGTGTTTCATTGCTGTCTGTTCTGTTGTGTTTTGTTCTTGTTTGTAGATATCAATTGTGTTGTGTTGTTTTGTTTTTGTTGTGTTGTGTGGTGTGGTGTTGTATGGTGTTTGTTTATCGAACGCGGTCACTTTCATCATTATATAACGATGATGAGGAATAGAATGTATTTCAGTGTAAGATGGAGAACGGAAGAACAGGAATGGAAAGCAATTGGTGTGAGAATGCACGAACAGTGAAATGTGAGACGATCGACTGAGATTTGCAAAAGGAACAGTGACGTTTCAGACAATTGATTGATATTTTGCAAATTGAATATTTAGTTTATGGGCGTGATATTTTAGTGAGATATTGTGTAATTTCGTGTTGAATTACAATGGATTGATCGGACTCGTGTTCTCGTTGAGTACATTTGATGTGGCTGCCAACCAGGAGGGTGAAGGCTGCTGTTCTCTTCTCATCCGTTCTATTCAGTTCTGTTCATTTATTCTGTGTTTTATTGCTGTCTGTTCTGTTGTGTTTTGTTCTTGTTTGTAGATATCAGTTGTGTTGTGTTGTGTTGTGTGTTTTGTTGTGTTGTGTGGTGTGGTGTTGTATGGTGTTTGTTTATCGAACGCGGTCACTTTCATCATTATATAACGATGATGAGGAATAGAATGTATTTCAGTGTAAGATGGAGAACGGAAGGACAGGAATGGAATGCAATTGGTGTGAGAATGCACGAACAGTGAAATGTGAGACGATCGACTGAGATTTGCAAAAGGAACAGTGACGTTTCAGACAATTGATTGATATTTTGCAAATTGAATATTTAGTTTATGGGCGTGATATTTTAGTGAGATATTGTGTAATTTCGTGTTGAAATACAATGGATTGATCGGACTCGTGTTCTCGTTGAGTACATTTGATGTGGCTGCCAACCAGGAGGGTGAAGGCTGCTGTTCTCTTCTCATCCGTTCTATTCAGTTCTGTTCATTTATTCTGTGTTTTATTGCTGTCTGTTCTGTTGTGTTTTGTTCTTGTTTGTAGATATCAGTTGTGTTGTGTTGTTTTGTGTTTTGGTTGTGTTGTGTGGTGTGGTGTTGTATGGTGTTTGTTTATCGAACGCGGTCACTTACATCATTATATAACGATGATGACGAATGGAATGTATTTCAGTGTAAGATGGAGAACGGAAGGACAGGAATGGAATGCAATTGGTGTGAGAATGCACGAACAGTGAAATGTGAGACGATCGACTGAGATTTGCAAAAGGAACAGTGACGTTTCAGACAATTGATTGATATTTTGCAAATTGAATATTTAGTTTATGGGCGTGATATTTTAGTGAGATATTGTGTAATTTCGTGTTGAAATACAATGGATTGATCGGACTCGTGTTCTCGTTGAGTACATTTGATGTGGCTGCCAACCAGGAGGGTGAAGGCTGCTGTTCTCTTCTCATCCGTTCTATTCAGTTCTGTTCATTTATTCTGTGTTTTATTGCTGTCTGTTCTGTTGTGTTTTGTTCTTGTTTGTAGATATCAGTTGTGTTGTGTTGTGTTGTGTTGTGTGTTGTGTGGTGTTGTGTTGGATGGTGTTTGTTTATCGAACGCGGTCACTTCCATCATTATATAACGATGTTGACGAATGGAATGTATTTCAGTGTAAGATGGAGAACGGAAGAACTGGAATGGAAAGCAATTGGTGTGAGAATGCACGAACAGTGAAATGTGAGACGATCGACTGAGATTTGCAAAAGGAACAGTGACGTTTCAGACAATTGATTGATATTTTGCAAATTGAATATTTAGTTTATGGGCGTGATATTTTAGTGAGATATTGTGTAATTTCGTGTTGAAATACAATGGATTGATCGGACTCGTGTTCTCGTTGAGTACATTTGATGTGGCTGCCAACCAGGAGGGTGAAGGCTGCTGTTCTCTTCTCATCCGTTCTATTCAGTTCTGTTCATTTATTCTGTGTTTTATTGCTGTCTGTTCTGTTGTGTTTTGTTCTTGTTTGTAGATATCAGGTGTGTTGTGTTGTGTTGTGTTTGTGTTGTGTTGTGTGGTGTGGTGTTGTATGGTGTTTGTTTATCGAACGCGGTCACTTTCCTCATTATATAACGATGATGAGGAATAGAATGTATTTCAGTGTAAGATGGAGAACGGAAGAACTGGAACGGAATGCAATTGGTGTGAGAATGCACGAACAGTGAAATGTGAGACGATCGACTGAGATTTGCAAAAGGAACAGTGACGTTTCAGACAATTGATTGATATTTTGCAAATTGAATATTTAGTTTATGGGCGTGATATTTTAGTGAGATATTGTGTAATTTCGTGTTGAATTACAATGGATTGATCGGACTCGTGTTCTCGTTGAGTACATTTGATGTGGCTGCCAACCAGGAGGGTGAAGGCTGCTGTTCTCTTCTCATCCGTTCTATTCAGTTCTGTTCATTTATTCTGTGTTTTATTGCTGTCTGTTCTGTTGTGTTTTGTTCTTGTTTGTAGATATCAGGTGTGTTGTGTTGTGTTGTGTTGTGTTTTGTGTTGTGTTGTGTGGTGTGGTGTTGTATGGTGTTTGTTTATCGAACGCGGTCACTTTCCTCATTATATAACGATGATGAGGAATAGAATGTATTTCAGTGTAAGATGGAGAACGGAAGAACTGGAACGGAATGCAATTGGTGTGAGAATGCACGAACAGTGAAATGTGAGACGATCGACTGAGATTTGCAAAAGGAACAGTGACGTTTCAGACAATTGATTGATATTTTGCAAATTGAATATTTAGTTTATGGGCGTGATATTTTAGTGAGATATTGTGTAATTTCGTGTTGAAATACAATGGATTGATCGGACTCGTGTTCTCGTTGAGTACATTTGATGTGGCTGCCAACCAGGAGGGTGAAGGCTGCTGTTCTCTTCTCATCCGTTCTATTCAGTTCTGTTCATTTATTCTGTGTTTTATTGCTGTCTGTTCTGTTGTGTTTTGTTCTTGTTTGTAGATATCAGGTGTGTTGTGTTGTGTGTTTTGTGTTGTGTTGTGTGGTGTGGTGTTGTATGGTGTTTGTTTATCGAACGCGGTCACTTTCCTCATTATATAACGATGATGAGGAATAGAATGTATTTCAGTGTAAGATGGAGAACGGAAGAACTGGAACGGAATGCAATTGGTGTGAGAATGCACGAACAGTGAAATGTGAGACGATCGACTGAGATTTGCAAAAGGAACAGTGACGTTTCAGACAATTGATTGATATTTTGCAAATTGAATATTTAGTTTATGGGCGTGATATTTTAGTGAGATATTGTGTAATTTCGTGTTGAAATACAATGGATTGATCGGACTCGTGTTCTCGTTGAGTACATTTGATGTGGCTGCCAACCAGGAGGGTGAAGGCTGCTGTTCTCTTCTCATCCGTTCTATTCAGTTCTGTTCATTTATTCTGTGTTTTATTGCTGTCTGTTCTGTTGTGTTTTGTTCTTGTTTGTAGATATCAGGTGTGTTGTGTTGTGTTGTGTTTGTGTTGTGTTGTGTGGTGTGGTGTTGTATGGTGTTTGTTTATCGAACGCGGTCACTTTCCTCATTATATAACGATGATGAGGAATAGAATGTATTTCAGTGTAAGATGGAGAACGGAAGAACTGGAACGGAAAGCAATTGGTGTGAGAATGCACGAACAGTGAAATGTGAGACGATCGACTGAGATTTGCAAAAGGAACAGTGACGTTTCAGACAATTGATTGATATTTTGCAAATTGAATATTTAGTTTATGGGCGTGATATTTTAGTGAGATATTGTGTAATTTCGTGTTGAAATACAATGGATTGATCGGACTCGTGTTCTCGTTGAGTACATTTGATGTGGCTGCCAACCAGGAGGGTGAAGGCTGCTGTTCTCTTCTCATCCGTTCTATTCAGTTCTGTTCATTTTTTCTGTGTTTTATTGCTGTCTGTTCTGTTGTGTTTTGTTCTTGTTTGTAGATATCAGGTGTGTTGTGTTGTGTGTTTTTGTGTTGTGTTGTGTGGTGTGGTGTTGTATGGTGTTTGTTTATCGAACGCGGTCACTTTCCTCATTATATAACGATGATGAGGAATAGAATGTATTTCAGTGTAAGATGGAGAACGGAAGAACTGGAACGGAATGCAATTGGTGTGAGAATGCACGAACAGTGAAATGTGAGACGATCGACTGAGATTTGCAAAAGGAACAGTGACGTTTCAGACAATTGATTGATATTTTGCAAATTGAATATTTAGTTTATGGGCGTGATATTTTAGTGAGATATTGTGTAATTTCGTGTTGAAATACAATGGATTGATCGGACTCGTGTTCTCGTTGAGTACATTTGATGTGGCTGCCAACCAGGAGGGTGAAGGCTGCTGTTCTCTTCTCATCCGTTCTATTCAGTTCTGTTCATTTTTTCTGTGTTTTATTGCTGTCTGTTCTGTTGTGTTTTGTTCTTGTTTGTAGATATCAGGTGTGTTGTGTTGTGTTGTGTTTTGTGTTGTGTTGTGTGGTGTGGTGTTGTATGGTGTTTGTTTATCGAACGCGGTCACTTTCCTCATTATATAACGATGATGAGGAATAGAATGTATTTCAGTGTAAGATGGAGAACGGAAGAACTGGAACGGAAAGCAATTGGTGTGAGAATGCACGAACAGTGAAATGTGAGACGATCGACTGAGATTTGCAAAAGGAACAGTGACGTTTCAGACAATTGATTGATATTTTGCAAATTGAATATTTAGTTTATGGGCGTGATATTTTAGTGAGATATTGTGTAATTTCGTGTTGAAATACAATGGATTGATCGGACTCGTGTTCTCGTTGAGTACATTTGATGTGGCTGCCAACCAGGAGGGTGAAGGCTGCTGTTCTCTTCTCATCCGTTCTATTCAGTTCTGTTCATTTATTCTGTGTTTTATTGCTGTCTGTTCTGTTGTGTTTTGTTCTTGTTTGTAGATATCAGGTGTGTTGTGTTGTGTTGTTTTGTGTTGTGTTGTGTGGTGTGGTGTTGTATGGTGTTTGTTTATCGAACGCGGTCACTTTCCTCATTATATAACGATGATGAGGAATAGAATGTATTTCAGTGTAAGATGGAGAACGGAAGAACTGGAACGGAAAGCAATTGGTGTGAGAATGCACGAACAGTGAAATGTGAGACGATCGACTGAGATTTGCAAAAGGAACAGTGACGTTTCAGACAATTGATTGATATTTTGCAAATTGAATATTTAGTTTATGGGCGTGATATTTTAGTGAGATATTGTGTAATTTCGTGTTGAAATACAATGGATTGATCGGACTCGTGTTCTCGTTGAGTACATTTGATGTGGCTGCCAACCAGGAGGGTGAAGGCTGCTGTTCTCTTCTCATCCGTTCTATTCAGTTCTGTTCATTTATTCTGTGTTTTATTGCTGTCTGTTCTGTTGTGTTTTGTTCTTGTTTGTAGATATCAGGTGTGTTGTGTTGTGTTGTGTGTTTTGTGTTGTGTTGTGTGGTGTGGTGTTGTATGGTGTTTGTTTATCGAACGCGGTCACTTTCCTCATTATATAACGATGATGAGGAATAGAATGTATTTCAGTGTAAGATGGAGAACGGAAGAACTGGAACGGAAAGCAATTGGTGTGAGAATGCACGAACAGTGAAATGTGAGACGATCGACTGAGATTTGCAAAAGGAACAGTGACGTTTCAGACAATTGATTGATATTTTGCAAATTGAATATTTAGTTTATGGGCGTGATATTTTAGTGAGATATTGTGTAATTTCGTGTTGAAATGCTATGGATTGATCGGACTCGTGTTCTCGTTGAGTACATTTGATGTGGCTGCCAACCAGGAGGGTGAAGGCTGCTGTTCTCTTCTCATCCGTTCTATTCAGTTCTGTTCATTTTTTCTGTGTTTTATTGCTGTCTGTTCTGTTGTGTTTTGTTCTTGTTTGTAGATATCAGGTGTGTTGTGTTGTGTTGTGTTTGTGTTGTGTTGTGTGGTGTGGTGTTGTATGGTGTTTGTTTATCGAACGCGGTCACTTTCCTCATTATATAACGATGATGAGGAATAGAATGTATTTCAGTGTAAGATGGAGAACGGAAGAACTGGAACGGAATGCAATTGGTGTGAGAATGCACGAACAGTGAAATGTGAGACGATCGACTGAGATTTGCAAAAGGAACAGTGACGTTTCAGACAATTGATTGATATTTTGCAAATTGAATATTTAGTTTATGGGCGTGATATTTTAGTGAGATATTGTGTAATTTCGTGTTGAAATGCTATGGATTGATCGGACTCGTGTTCTCGTTGAGTACATTTGATGTGGCTGCCAACCAGGAGGGTGAAGGCTGCTGTTCTCTTCTCATCCGTTCTATTCAGTTCTGTTCATTTTTTCTGTGTTTTATTGCTGTCTGTTCTGTTGTGTTTTGTTCTTGTTTGTAGATATCAGGTGTGTTGTGTTGTGTTGTTTTGTGTTGTGTTGTGTGGTGTGGTGTTGTATGGTGTTTGTTTATCGAACGCGGTCACTTTCCTCATTATATAACGATGATGAGGAATAGAATGTATTTCAGTGTAAGATGGAGAACGGAAGAACTGGAACGGAATGCAATTGGTGTGAGAATGCACGAACAGTGAAATGTGAGACGATCGACTGAGATTTGCAAAAGGAACAGTGACGTTTCAGACAATTGATTGATATTTTGCAAATTGAATATTTAGTTTATGGGCGTGATATTTTAGTGAGATATTGTGTAATTTCGTGTTGAAATACAATGGATTGATCGGACTCGTGTTCTCGTTGAGTACATTTGATGTGGCTGCCAACCAGGAGGGTGAAGGCTGCTGTTCTCTTCTCATCCGTTCTATTCAGTTCTGTTCATTTATTCTGTGTTTTATTGCTGTCTGTTCTGTTGTGTTTTGTTCTTGTTTGTAGATATCAGTTGTGTTGTGTTGTGTTGTGTTTTGTGTTGTGTTGTGTGGTGTGGTGTTGTATGGTGTTTGTTTATCGAACGCGGTCACTTTCATCATTATATAACGATGTTGACGAATGGAATGTATTTCAGTGTAAGATGGAGAACGGAAGAACTGGAACGGAAAGCAATTGGTGTGAGAATGCACGAACAGTGAAATGTGAGACGATCGACTGAGATTTGCAAAAGGAACAGTGACGTTTCAGACAATTGATTGATATTTTGCAAATTGAATATTTAGTTTATGGGCGTGATATTTTAGTGAGATATTGTGTAATTTCGTGTTGAAATGCTATGGATTGATCGGACTCGTGTTCTCGTTGAGTACATTTGATGTGGCTGCCAACCAGGAGGGTGAAGGCTGCTGTTCTCTTCTCATCCGTTCTATTCAGTTCTGTTCATTTATTCTGTGTTTTATTGCTGTCTGTTCTGTTGTGTTTTGTTCTTGTTTGTAGATATCAGTTGTGTTGTGTTGTGTTGTGTTGTGTTGTGTTGTGTGGTGTGGTGTTGTATGGTGTTTGTTTATCGAACGCGGTCACTTTCATCATTATATAACGATGTTGACGAATGGAATGTATTTCAGTGTAAGATGGAGAACGGAAGAACTGGAACGGAAAGCAATTGGTGTGAGAATGCACGAACAGTGAAATGTGAGACGATCGACTGAGATTTGCAAAAGGAACAGTGACGTTTCAGACAATTGATTGATATTTTGCAAATTGAATATTTAGTTTATGGGCGTGATATTTTAGTGAGATATTGTGTAATTTCGTGTTGAAATGCTATGGATTGATCGGACTCGTGTTCTCGTTGAGTACATTTGATGTGGCTGCCAACCAGGAGGGTGAAGGCTGCTGTTCTCTTCTCATCCGTTCTATTCAGTTCTGTTCATTTATTCTGTGTTTTATTGCTGTCTGTTCTGTTGTGTTTTGTTCTTGTTTGTAGATATCAGTTGTGTTTTTGTGTGTTGTGTGTGGTCGTGTTGTGTTTTTGTGTGTTGTGTGTGGGGTGTTGTATGGTGTTTGTTTATCGAACGCGGTCACTTTCCTCATTATATAACGATGATGAGGAATAGAATGTATTTCAGTGTAAGATGGAGAACGGAAGAACTGGAACGGAAAGCAATTGGTGTGAGAATGCACGAACAGTGAAATGTGAGACGATCGACTGAGATTTGCAAAAGGAACAGTGACGTTTCAGACAATTGATTGATATTTTGCAAATTGAATATTTAGTTTATGGGCGTGATATTTTAGTGAGATATTGTGTAATTTCGTGTTGAAATGCTATGGATTGATCGGACTCGTGTTCTCGTTGAGTACATTTGATGTGGCTGCCAACCAGGAGGGTGAAGGCTGCTGTTCTCTTCTCATCCGTTCTATTCAGTTCTGTTCATTTATTCTGTGTTTTATTGCTGTCTGTTCTGTTGTGTTTTGTTCTTGTTTGTAGATATCAGTTGTGTTGTGTTGTGTTGTGTTGTGTTTTGTGTTGTGTTGTGTGGTGTGGTGTTGTATGGTGTTTGTTTATCGAACGCGGTCACTTTCATCATTATATAACGATGTTGAGGAATGGAATGTATTTCAGTGTAAGATGGAGAACGGAAGAACTGGAACGGAAAGCAATTGGTGTGAGAATGCACGAACAGTGAAATGTGAGACGATCGACTGAGATTTGCAAAAGGAACAGTGACGTTTCAGACAATTGATTGATATTTTGCAAATTGAATATTTAGTTTATGGGCGTGATATTTTAGTGAGATATTGTGTAATTTCGTGTTGAAATAGAATGGATTGATCGGACTCGTGTTCTCGTTGAGTACATTTGATGTGGCTGCCAACCAGGAGGGTGAAGGCTGCTGTTCTCTTCTCATCCGTTCTATTCAGTTCTGTTCATTTATTCTGTGTTTTATTGCTGTCTGTTCTGTTGTGTTTTGTTCTTGTTTGTAGATATCAGTTGTGTTGTGTTGTGTTGTGTTGTGTTTTGTTGTGTTGTGTGGTGTGGTGTTGTATGGTGTTTGTTTATCGAACGCGGTCACTTTCATCATTATATAACGATGATGACGAATGGAATGTATTTCAGTGTAAGATGGAGAACGGAAGAACAGGAATGGAAAGCAATTGGTGTGAGAATGCACGAACAGTGAAATGTGAGACGATCGACTGAGATTTGCAAAAGGAACAGTGACGTTTCAGACAATTGATTGATATTTTGCAAATTGAATATTTAGTTTATGGGCGTGATATTTTAGTGAGATATTGTGTAATTTCGTGTTGAAATACTATGGATTGATCGGACTCGTGTTCTCGTTGAGTACATTTGATGTGGCTGCCAACCAGGAGGGTGAAGGCTGCTGTTCTCTTCTCATCCGTTCTATTCAGTTCTGTTCATTTATTCTGTGTTTTATTGCTGTCTGTTCTGTTGTGTTTTGTTCTTGTTTGTAGATATCAGTTGTGTTGTGTTGTGTTGTGTGTTTTTGTTGTGTTGTGTGGTGTGGTGTTGTATGGTGTTTGTTTATCGAACGCGGTCACTTTCATCATTATATAACGATGTTGACGAATAGAATGTATTTCAGTGTAAGATGGAGAACGGAAGGACAGGAATGGAATGCAATTGGTGTGAGAATGCACGAACAGTGAAATGTGAGACGATCGACTGAGATTTGCAAAAGGAACAGTGACGTTTCAGACAATTGATTGATATTTTGCAAATTGAATATTTAGTTTATGGGCGTGATATTTTAGTGAGATATTGTGTAATTTCGTGTTGAAATACAATGGATTGATCGGACTCGTGTTCTCGTTGAGTACATTTGATGTGGCTGCCAACCAGGAGGGTGAAGGCTGCTGTTCTCTTCTCATCCGTTCTATTCAGTTCTGTTCATTTATTCTGTGTTTTATTGCTGTCTGTTCTGTTGTGTTTTGTTCTTGTTTGTAGATATCAGTTGTGTTGTGTTGTGTTGTGTTGTGTGTTTTGTTGTGTTGTGTGGTGTGGTGTTGTATGGTGTTTGTTTATCGAACGCGGTCACTTTCATCATTATATAACGATGTTGACGAATGGAATGTATTTCAGTGTAAGATGGAGAACGGAAGGACAGGAATGGAATGCAATTGGTGTGAGAATGCACGAACAGTGAAATGTGAGACGATCGACTGAGATTTGCAAAAGGAACAGTGACGTTTCAGACAATTGATTGATATTTTGCAAATTGAATATTTAGTTTATGGGCGTGATATTTTAGTGAGATATTGTGTAATTTCGTGTTGAAATGCTATGGATTGATCGGACTCGTGTTCTCGTTGAGTACATTTGATGTGGCTGCCAACCAGGAGGGTGAAGGCTGCTGTTCTCTTCTCATCCGTTCTATTCAGTTCTGTTCATTTATTCTGTGTTTTATTGCTGTCTGTTCTGTTGTGTTTTGTTCTTGTTTGTAGATATCAGTTGTGTTGTGTTGTGTTGTTGTTTTGTGTTGTGTTGTGTGGTGTGGTGTTGTATGGTGTTTGTTTATCGAACGCGGTCACTTTCATCATTATATAACGATGATGAGGAATAGAATGTATTTCAGTGTAAGATGGAGAACGGAAGAACAGGAATGGAATGCAATTGGTGTGAGAATGCACGAACAGTGAAATGTGAGACGATCGACTGAGATTTGCAAAAGGAACAGTGACGTTTCAGACAATTGATTGATATTTTGCAAATTGAATATTTAGTTTATGGGCGTGATATTTTAGTGAGATATTGTGTAATTTCGTGTTGAAATGCTATGGATTGATCGGACTCGTGTTCTCGTTGAGTACATTTGATGTGGCTGCCAACCAGGAGGGTGAAGGCTGCTGTTCTCTTCTCATCCGTTCTATTCAGTTCTGTTCATTTATTCTGTGTTTTATTGCTGTCTGTTCTGTTGTGTTTTGTTCTTGTTTGTAGATATCAGTTGTGTTGTGTTGTGTTGTGTTTTTTGTTGTGTTGTGTGGTGTGGTGTTGTATGGTGTTTGTTTATCGAACGCGGTCACTTTCATCATTATATAACGATGATGACGAATGGAATGTATTTCAGTGTAAGATGGAGAACGGAAGGACAGGAATGGAATGCAATTGGTGTGAGAATGCACGAACAGTGAAATGTGAGACGATCGACTGAGATTTGCAAAAGGAACAGTGACGTTTCAGACAATTGATTGATATTTTGCAAATTGAATATTTAGTTTATGGGCGTGATATTTTAGTGAGATATTGTGTAATTTCGTGTTGAAATGCTATGGATTGATCGGACTCGTGTTCTCGTTGAGTACATTTGATGTGGCTGCCAACCAGGAGGGTGAAGGCTGCTGTTCTCTTCTCATCCGTTCTATTCAGTTCTGTTCATTTATTCTGTGTTTTATTGCTGTCTGTTCTGTTGTGTTTTGTTCTTGTTTGTAGATATCAGTTGTGTTGTGTTGTGTTGTGTTGTGTTGTGTTGTGTTGTGTTGTGTTGTATGGTGTTTGTTTATCGAACGCGGTCACTTTCATCATTATATAACGATGTTGACGAATGGAATGTATTTCAGTGTAAGATGGAGAACGGAAGGACAGGAATGGAATGCAATTGGTGTGAGAATGCACGAACAGTGAAATGTGAGACGATCGACTGAGATTTGCAAAAGGAACAGTGACGTTTCAGACAATTGATTGATATTTTGCAAATTGAATATTTAGTTTATGGGCGTGATATTTTAGTGAGATATTGTGTAATTTCGTGTTGAAATACTATGGATTGATCGGACTCGTGTTCTCGTTGAGTACATTTGATGTGGCTGCCAACCAGGAGGGTGAAGGCTGCTGTTCTCTTCTCATCCGTTCTATTCAGTTCTGTTCATTTATTCTGTGTTTTATTGCTGTCTGTTCTGTTGTGTTTTGTTCTTGTTTGTAGATATCAGTTGTGTTGTGTTGTGTGTTGTGTGTTGTGTTGTGTGGTGTGGTGTTGTATGGTGTTTGTTTATCGAACGCGGTCACTTTCATCATTATATAACGATGTTGACGAATGGAATGTATTTCAGTGTAAGATGGAGAACGGAAGGACAGGAATGGAATGCAATTGGTGTGAGAATGCACGAACAGTGAAATGTGAGACGATCGACTGAGATTTGCAAAAGGAACAGTGACGTTTCAGACAATTGATTGATATTTTGCAAATTGAATATTTAGTTTATGGGCGTGATATTTTAGTGAGATATTGTGTAATTTCGTGTTGAAATACTATGGATTGATCGGACTCGTGTTCTCGTTGAGTACATTTGATGTGGCTGCCAACCAGGAGGGTGAAGGCTGCTGTTCTCTTCTCATCCGTTCTATTCAGTTCTGTTCATTTATTCTGTGTTTTATTGCTGTCTGTTCTGTTGTGTTTTGTTCTTGTTTGTAGATATCAGTTGTGTTGTGTTGTGTTGTGTTGTATTGTGTTGTGTTGTGTTTGTTCTGTGGTGTTTGTTTATCGAACGCGGTCACTTACATAATTATATAACGATGATGAGGAATAGAATGTATTTCAGTGTAAGATGGAGAACGGAAGGACAGGAATGGAATGCAATTGGTGTGAGAATGCACGAACAGTGAAATGTGAGACGATCGACTGAGATTTGCAAAAGGAACAGTGACGTTTCAGACAATTGATTGATATTTTGCAAATTGAATATTTAGTTTATGGGCGTGATATTTTAGTGAGATATTGTGTAATTTCGTGTTGAAATGCTATGGATTGATCGGACTCGTGTTCTCGTTGAGTACATTTGATGTGGCTGCCAACCAGGAGGGTGAAGGCTGCTGTTCTCTTCTCATCCGTTCTATTCAGTTCTGTTCATTTATTCTGTGTTTTATTGCTGTCTGTTCTGTTGTGTTTTGTTCTTGTTTGTAGATATCAGTTGTGTTGTGTTGTGTTGTGTTGTGTGTTGTGTTGTGTTGTGTGGTGTGGTGTTGTATGGTGTTTGTTTATCGAACGCGGTCACGTTCATCATTATATAACGATGTTGACGAATAGAATGTATTTCAGTGTAAGATGGAGAACGGAAGGACAGGAATGGAATGCAATTGGTGTGAGAATGCACGAACAGTGAAATGTGAGACGATCGACTGAGATTTGCAAAAGGAACAGTGACGTTTCAGACAATTGATTGATATTTTGCAAATTGAATATTTAGTTTATGGGCGTGATATTTTAGTGAGATATTGTGTAATTTCGTGTTGAAATGCTATGGATTGATCGGACTCGTGTTCTCGTTGAGTACATTTGATGTGGCTGCCAACCAGGAGGGTGAAGGCTGCTGTTCTCTTCTCATCCGTTCTATTCAGTTCTGTTCATTTATTCTGTGTTTTATTGCTGTCTGTTCTGTTGTGTTTTGTTCTTGTTTGTAGATATCAGTTGTGTTGTGTTGTGTTGTGTTGTGTTGTGTGGTGTGGTGTTGTATGGTGTTTGTTTATCGAACGCGGTCACGTTCATCATTATATAACGATGTTGACGAATGGAATGTATTTCAGTGTAAGATGGAGAACGGAAGGACAGGAATGGAATGCAATTGGTGTGAGAATGCACGAACAGTGAAATGTGAGACGATCGACTGAGATTTGCAAAAGGAACAGTGACGTTTCAGACAATTGATTGATATTTTGCAAATTGAATATTTAGTTTATGGGCGTGATATTTTAGTGAGATATTGTGTAATTTCGTGTTGAAATGCTATGGATTGATCGGACTCGTGTTCTCGTTGAGTACATTTGATGTGGCTGCCAACCAGGAGGGTGAAGGCTGCTGTTCTCTTCTCATCCGTTCTATTCAGTTCTGTTCATTTATTCTGTGTTTTATTGCTGTCTGTTCTGTTGTGTTTTGTTCTTGTTTGTAGATATCAGTTGTGTTGTGTTGTGTTGTGTTGTGTTGTGTTGTGTGGTGTGGTGTTGTATGGTGTTTGTTTATCGAACGCGGTCACGTTCATCATTATATAACGATGTTGACGAATGGAATGTATTTCAGTGTAAGATGGAGAACGGAAGGACAGGAATGGAATGCAATTGGTGTGAGAATGCACGAACAGTGAAATGTGAGACGATCGACTGAGATTTGCAAAAGGAACAGTGACGTTTCAGACAATTGATTGATATTTTGCAAATTGAATATTTAGTTTATGGGCGTGATATTTTAGTGAGATATTGTGTAATTTCGTGTTGAAATGCTATGGATTGATCGGACTCGTGTTCTCGTTGAGTACATTTGATGTGGCTGCCAACCAGGAGGGTGAAGGCTGCTGTTCTCTTCTCATCCGTTCTATTCAGTTCTGTTCATTTATTCTGTGTTTTATTGCTGTCTGTTCTGTTGTGTTTTGTTCTTGTTTGTAGATATCAGTTGTGTTGTGTTGTGTTGTGTTGTGTGGTGTGGTGTTGTATGGTGTTTGTTTATCGAACGCGGTCACGTTCATCATTATATAACGATGTTGACGAATGGAATGTATTTCAGTGTAAGATGGAGAACGGAAGGACAGGAATGGAATGCAATTGGTGTGAGAATGCACGAACAGTGAAATGTGAGACGATCGACTGAGATTTGCAAAAGGAACAGTGACGTTTCAGACAATTGATTGATATTTTGCAAATTGAATATTTAGTTTATGGGCGTGATATTTTAGTGAGATATTGTGTAATTTCGTGTTGAAATGCTATGGATTGATCGGACTCGTGTTCTCGTTGAGTACATTTGATGTGGCTGCCAACCAGGAGGGTGAAGGCTGCTGTTCTCTTCTCATCCGTTCTATTCAGTTCTGTTCATTTATTCTGTGTTTTATTGCTGTCTGTTCTGTTGTGTTTTGTTCTTGTTTGTAGATATCAGTTGTGTTGTGTTGTGTTGTGTTGTTTTAGTGGTGTATTGTGTTTTGTTTTTTTCTGTGGTGTTTGTTTATCGGACGCGTTCACTAACATAATTATATAACGATGATGAGGAATAGAATGCATTTCAGTGTAAGATGGAGAACGGAAGGACAGGAATGGAATGCAATTGGTGTGAGAATGCACGAACAGTGAAATGTGAGACGATCGACTGAGATTTGCAAAAGGAACAGTGACGTTTCAGACAATTGATTGATATTTTGCAAATTGAATATTTAGTTTATGGGCGTGATATTTTAGTGAGATATTGTGTAATTTCGTGTTGAAATGCTATGGATTGATCGGACTCGTGTTCTCGTTGAGTACATTTGATGTGGCTGCCAACCAGGAGTGTGAAGGCTGCTGTTCTCTTCTCATCCGTTCTATTCAGTTCTGTTCATTTATTCTGTGTTTTATTGCTGTCTGTTCTGTTGTGTTTTGTTCTTGTTTGTAGATATCAGTTGTGTTGTGTTGTGTGTGTTTTGTTGTGTTGTGTGGTGTGGTGTTGTATGGTGTTTGTTTATCGAACGCGGTCACGTTCATCATTATATAACGATGTTGACGAATGGAATGTATTTCAGTGTAAGATGGAGAACGGAAGGACAGGAATGGAATGCAATTGGTGTGAGAATGCACGAACAGTGAAATGTGAGACGATCGACTGAGATTTGCAAAAGGAACAGTGACGTTTCAGACAATTGATTGATATTTTGCAAATTGAATATTTAGTTTATGGGCGTGATATTTTAGTGAGATATTGTGTAATTTCGTGTTGAAATGCTATGGATTGATCGGACTCGTGTTCTCGTTGAGTACATTTGATGTGGCTGCCAACCAGGAGTGTGAAGGCTGCTGTTCTCTTCTCATCCGTTCTATTCAGTTCTGTTCATTTATTCTGTGTTTTATTGCTGTCTGTTCTGTTGTGTTTTGTTCTTGTTTGTAGATATCAGTTGTGTTGTGTTGTGTTGTGTTGTATTTTTTAGTGTGTTGTGTGTTTTTTCTGTGGTGTTTGTTTATCGGACGCGTTCACTAACATAATTATATAACGATGATGAGGAATAGAATGCATTTCAGTGTAAGATGGAGAACGGAAGGACAGGAATGGAATGCAATTGGTGTGAGAATGCACGAACAGCGAAATGTGAGACGATCGACTGAGATTTGCAAAAGGATCAGTGACGTTTCAGACAATTGATTGATATTTTGCAAATTGAATATTTAGTTTATGGGCGTGATATTTTAGTGAGATATTGTGTAATTTCGTGTTGAAATGCTATGGATTGATCGGACTCGTGTTCTCGTTGAGTACATTTGATGTGGCTGCCAACCAGGAGTGTGAAGGCTGCTGTTCTCTTCTCATCCGTTCTATTCAGTTCTGTTCATTTATTCTGTGTTTTATTGCTGTCTGTTCTGTTGTGTTTTGTTCTTGTTTGTAGATATCAGTTGTGTTGTGTTGTGTTTGTGTTGTTGTGTGGTGTGGTGTTGTATGGTGTTTGTTTATCGAACGCGGTCACGTTCATCATTATATAACGATGTTGACGAATGGAATGTATTTCAGTGTAAGATGGAGAACGGAAGGACAGGAATGGAATGCAATTGGTGTGAGAATGCACGAACAGTGAAATGTGAGACGATCGACTGAGATTTGCAAAAGGAACAGTGACGTTTCAGACAATTGATTGATATTTTGCAAATTGAATATTTAGTTTATGGGCGTGATATTTTAGTGAGATATTGTGTAATTTCGTGTTGAAATGCTATGGATTGATCGGACTCGTGTTCTCGTTGAGTACATTTGATGTGGCTGCCAACCAGGAGGGTGAAGGCTGCTGTTCTCTTCTCATCCGTTCTATTCAGTTCTGTTCATTTATTCTGTGTTTTATTGCTGTCTGTTCTGTTGTGTTTTGTTCTTGTTTGTAGATATCAGTTGTGTTGTGTTGTGTTGTGTTGTTTTAGTGGTGTATTGTGTTTGTTTTTTTCTGTGGTGTTTGTTTATCGGACGCGTTCACTAACATAATTATATAACGATGATGAGGAATAGAATGCATTTCAGTGTAAGATGGAGAACGGAAGGACAGGAATGGAATGCAATTGGTGTGAGAATGCACGAACAGTGAAATGTGAGACGATCGACTGAGATTTGCAAAAGGAACAGTGACGTTTCAGACAATTGATTGATATTTTGCAAATTGAATATTTAGTTTATGGGCGTGATATTTTAGTGAGATATTGTGTAATTTCGTGTTGAAATGCTATGGATTGATCGGACTCGTGTTCTCGTTGAGTACATTTGATGTGGCTGCCAACCAGGAGTGTGAAGGCTGCTGTTCTCTTCTCATCCGTTCTATTCAGTTCTGTTCATTTATTCTGTGTTTTATTGCTGTCTGTTCTGTTGTGTTTTGTTCCTGTTTGTAGATATCAGTTGTGTTGTGTTGTGTGTGTTGTGTTGTGTTTGTGTGGTGTGGTGTTGTATGGTGTTTGTTTATCGAACGCGGTCACGTTCATCATTATATAACGATGTTGACGAATGGAATGTATTTCAGTGTAAGATGGAGAACGGAAGGACAGGAATGGAATGCAATTGGTGTGAGAATGCACGAACAGTGAAATGTGAGACGATCGACTGAGATTTGCAAAAGGAACAGTGACGTTTCAGACAATTGATTGATATTTTGCAAATTGAATATTTAGTTTATGGGCGTGATATTTTAGTGAGATATTGTGTAATTTCGTGTTGAAATGCTATGGATTGATCGGACTCGTGTTCTCGTTGAGTACATTTGATGTGGCTGCCAACCAGGAGTGTGAAGGCTGCTGTTCTCTTCTCATCCGTTCTATTCAGTTCTGTTCATTTATTCTGTGTTTTATTGCTGTCTGTTCTGTTGTGTTTTGTTCTTGTTTGTAGATATCAGTTGTGTTGTGTTGTGTTGTGTTGTATTTTGTGGTGTATTGTGTTTTTCTGTGGTGTTTGTTTATCGGACGCGTTCACTAACATAATTATATAACGATGATGAGGAATAGAATGCATTTCAGTGTAAGATGGAGAACGGAAGGACAGGAATGGAATGCAATTGGTGTGAGAATGCACGGACAGCGAAATGTGAGACGATCGACTGAGATTTGCAAAAGGATCAGTGACGTTTCAGACAATTGATTGATATTTTGCAAATTGAATATTTAGTTTATGGGCGTGATATTTTAGTGGGATATTGTGTAATTTCGTGTTGAAATGCTATGGATTGATCGGACTCGTGTTCTCGTTGAGTACATTTGATGTGGCTGCCAACCAGGAGTGTGAAGGCTGCTGTTCTCTTCTCATCCGTTCTATTCAGTTCTGTTCATTTATTCTGTGTTTTATTGCTGTCTGTTCTGTTGTGTTTTGTTCTTGTTTGTAGATATCAGTTGTGTTGTGTTGTGTTGTGTTGTGTTGTGTGGTGTGGTGTTGTATGGTGTTTGTTTATCGAACGCGGTCACGTTCATCATTATATAACGATGTTGACGAATGGAATGTATTTCAGTGTAAGATGGAGAACGGAAGGACAGGAATGGAATGCATTTGGTGTGAGAATGCACGAACAGTGAAATGTGAGACGATCGACTGAGATTTGCAAAAGGAACAGTGACGTTTCAGACAATTGATTGATATTTTGCAAATTGAATATTTAGTTTATGGGCGTGATATTTTAGTGAGATATTGTGTAATTTCGTGTTGAAATGCTATGGATTGATCGGACTCGTGTTCTCGTTGAGTACATTTGATGTGGCTGCCAACCAGGAGGGTGAAGGCTGCTGTTCTCTTCTCATCCGTTCTATTCAGTTCTGTTCATTTATTCTGTGTTTTATTGCTGTCTGTTCTGTTGTGTTTTGTTCTTGTTTGTAGATATCAGTTGTGTTGTGTTGTGTTGTGTTGTTTTAGTGGTGTATTGTGTTTTGTTTTTTTCTGTGGTGTTTGTTTATCGGACGCGTTCACTAACATAATTATATAACGATGATGAGGAATAGAATGCATTTCAGTGTAAGATGGAGAACGGAAGGACAGGAATGGAATGCAATTGGTGTGAGAATGCACGAACAGTGAAATGTGAGACGATCGACTGAGATTTGCAAAAGGAACAGTGACGTTTCAGACAATTGATTGATATTTTGCAAATTGAATATTTAGTTTATGGGCGTGATATTTTAGTGAGATATTGTGTAATTTCGTGTTGAAATGCTATGGATTGATCGGACTCGTGTTCTCGTTGAGTACATTTGATGTGGCTGCCAACCAGGAGTGTGAAGGCTGCTGTTCTCTTCTCATCCGTTCTATTCAGTTCTGTTCATTTATTCTGTGTTTTATTGCTGTCTGTTCTGTTGTGTTTTGTTCTTGTTTGTAGATATCAGTTGTGTTGTGTTGTGTGTGTTGTGTTGTGTGTGTTGTGTGGTGTGGTGTTGTATGGTGTTTGTTTATCGAACGCGGTCACGTTCATCATTATATAACGATGTTGACGAATGGAATGTATTTCAGTGTAAGATGGAGAACGGAAGGACAGGAATGGAATGCAATTGGTGTGAGAATGCACGAACAGTGAAATGTGAGACGATCGACTGAGATTTGCAAAAGGAACAGTGACGTTTCAGACAATTGATTGATATTTTGCAAATTGAATATTTAGTTTATGGGCGTGATATTTTAGTGAGATATTGTGTAATTTCGTGTTGAAATGCTATGGATTGATCGGACTCGTGTTCTCGTTGAGTACATTTGATGTGGCTGCCAACCAGGAGGGTGAAGGCTGCTGTTCTCTTCTCATCCGTTCTATTCAGTTCTGTTCATTTATTCTGTGTTTTATTGCTGTCTGTTCTGTTGTGTTTTGTTCTTGTTTGTAGATATCAGTTGTGTTGTGTTGTGTGTGTTGTGTTGTGTGTGTTGTGTGGTGTGGTGTTGTATGGTGTTTGTTTATCGAACGCGGTCACGTTCATCATTATATAACGATGTTGACGAATGGAATGTATTTCAGTGTAAGATGGAGAACGGAAGGACAGGAATGGAATGCAATTGGTGTGAGAATGCACGAACAGTGAAATGTGAGACGATCGACTGAGATTTGCAAAAGGAACAGTGACGTTTCAGACAATTGATTGATATTTTGCAAATTGAATATTTAGTTTATGGGCGTGATATTTTAGTGAGATATTGTGTAATTTCGTGTTGAAATGCTATGGATTGATCGGACTCGTGTTCTCGTTGAGTACATTTGATGTGGCTGCCAACCAGGAGGGTGAAGGCTGCTGTTCTCTTCTCATCCGTTCTATTCAGTTCTGTTCATTTATTCTGTGTTTTATTGCTGTCTGTTCTGTTGTGTTTTGTTCTTGTTTGTAGATATCAGTTGTGTTGTGTTGTGTTGTGTGTGTGTGGTGTGGTGTTGTATGGTGTTTGTTTATCGAACGCGGTCACGTTCATCATTATATAACGATGTTGACGAATGGAATGTATTTCAGTGTAAGATGGAGAACGGAAGGACAGGAATGGAATGCATTTGGTGTGAGAATGCACGAACAGTGAAATGTGAGACGATCGACTGAGATTTGCAAAAGGAACAGTGACGTTTCAGACAATTGATTGATATTTTGCAAATTGAATATTTAGTTTATGGGCGTGATATTTTAGTGAGATATTGTGTAATTTCGTGTTGAAATGCTATGGATTGATCGGACTCGTGTTCTCGTTGAGTACATTTGATGTGGCTGCCAACCAGGAGGGTGAAGGCTGCTGTTCTCTTCTCATCCGTTCTATTCAGTTCTGTTCATTTATTCTGTGTTTTATTGCTGTCTGTTCTGTTGTGTTTTGTTCTTGTTTGTAGATATCAGTTGTGTTGTGTTGTGTTGTGTTGTTTTAGTGGTGTATTGTGTTTTGTTTTTTTCTGTGGTGTTTGTTTATCGGACGCGTTCACTAACATAATTATATAACGATGATGAGGAATAGAATGCATTTCAGTGTAAGATGGAGAACGGAAGGACAGGAATGGAATGCAATTGGTGTGAGAATGCACGGACAGTGAAATGTGAGACGATCGACTGAGATTTGCAAAAGGAACAGTGACGTTTCAGACAATTGATTGATATTTTGCAAATTGAATATTTAGTTTATGGGCGTGATATTTTAGTGAGATATTGTGTAATTTCGTGTTGAAATGCTATGGATTGATCGGACTCGTGTTCTCGTTGAGTACATTTGATGTGGCTGCCAACCAGGAGTGTGAAGGCTGCTGTTCTCTTCTCATCCGTTCTATTCAGTTCTGTTCATTTATTCTGTGTTTTATTGCTGTCTGTTCTGTTGTGTTTTGTTCCTGTTTGTAGATATCAGTTGTGTTGTGTTGTGTGTGTTGTGTTGTGTGTGTTGTGTGGTGTGGTGTTGTATGGTGTTTGTTTATCGAACGCGGTCACGTTCATCATTATATAACGATGTTGACGAATGGAATGTATTTCAGTGTAAGATGGAGAACGGAAGGACAGGAATGGAATGCAATTGGTGTGAGAATGCACGAACAGTGAAATGTGAGACGATCGACTGAGATTTGCAAAAGGAACAGTGACGTTTCAGACAATTGATTGATATTTTGCAAATTGAATATTTAGTTTATGGGCGTGATATTTTAGTGAGATATTGTGTAATTTCGTGTTGAAATGCTATGGATTGATCGGACTCGTGTTCTCGTTGAGTACATTTGATGTGGCTGCCAACCAGGAGTGTGAAGGCTGCTGTTCTCTTCTCATCCGTTCTATTCAGTTCTGTTCATTTATTCTGTGTTTTATTGCTGTCTGTTCTGTTGTGTTTTGTTCTTGTTTGTAGATATCAGTTGTGTTGTGTTGTGTTGTGTTGTTTTAGTGGTGTATTGTGTTTTGTTTTTTTCTGTGGTGTTTGTTTATCGGACGCGTTCACTAACATAATTATATAACGATGATGAGGAATAGAATGCATTTCAGTGTAAGATGGAGAACGGAAGGACAGGAATGGAATGCAATTGGTGTGAGAATGCACGGACAGCGAAATGTGAGACGATCGACTGAGATTTGCAAAAGGATCAGTGACGTTTCAGACAATTGATTGATATTTTGCAAATTGAATATTTAGTTTATGGGCGTGATATTTTAGTGGGATATTGTGTAATTTCGTGTTGAAATGCTATGGATTGATCGGACTCGTGTTCTCGTTGAGTACATTTGATGTGGCTGCCAACCAGGAGTGTGAAGGCTGCTGTTCTCTTCTCATCCGTTCTATTCAGTTCTGTTCATTTATTCTGTGTTTTATTGCTGTCTGTTCTGTTGTGTTTTGTTCTTGTTTGTAGATATCAGTTGTGTTGTGTTGTGTTGTGTGTGTGTGGTGTGGTGTTGTATGGTGTTTGTTTATCGAACGCGGTCACGTTCATCATTATATAACGATGTTGACGAATGGAATGTATTTCAGTGTAAGATGGAGAACGGAAGGACAGGAATGGAATGCATTTGGTGTGAGAATGCACGAACAGTGAAATGTGAGACGATCGACTGAGATTTGCAAAAGGAACAGTGACGTTTCAGACAATTGATTGATATTTTGCAAATTGAATATTTAGTTTATGGGCGTGATATTTTAGTGAGATATTGTGTAATTTCGTGTTGAAATGCTATGGATTGATCGGACTCGTGTTCTCGTTGAGTACATTTGATGTGGCTGCCAACCAGGAGGGTGAAGGCTGCTGTTCTCTTCTCATCCGTTCTATTCAGTTCTGTTCATTTATTCTGTGTTTTATTGCTGTCTGTTCTGTTGTGTTTTGTTCTTGTTTGTAGATATCAGTTGTGTTGTGTTGTGTTGTGTTGTTTTAGTGGTGTATTGTGTTTTGTTTTTTTCTGTGGTGTTTGTTCTTCGGACGCGTTCACTAACATAATTATATAACGATGATGAGGAATAGAATGCATTTCAGTGTAAGATGGAGAACGGAAGGACAGGAATGGAATGCAATTGGTGTGAGAATGCACGGACAGTGAAATGTGAGACGATCGACTGAGATTTGCAAAAGGAACAGTGACGTTTCAGACAATTGATTGATATTTTGCAAATTGAATATTTAGTTTATGGGCGTGATATTTTAGTGAGATATTGTGTAATTTCGTGTTGAAATGCTATGGATTGATCGGACTCGTGTTCTCGTTGAGTACATTTGATGTGGCTGCCAACCAGGAGTGTGAAGGCTGCTGTTCTCTTCTCATCCGTTCTATTCAGTTCTGTTCATTTATTCTGTGTTTTATTGCTGTCTGTTCTGTTGTGTTTTGTTCCTGTTTGTAGATATCAGTTGTGTTGTGTTGTGTGTGTTGTGTTGTGTGTGTTGTGTGGTGTGGTGTTGTATGGTGTTTGTTTATCGAACGCGGTCACGTTCATCATTATATAACGATGTTGACGAATGGAATGTATTTCAGTGTAAGATGGAGAACGGAAGGACAGGAATGGAATGCAATTGGTGTGAGAATGCACGAACAGTGAAATGTGAGACGATCGACTGAGATTTGCAAAAGGAACAGTGACGTTTCAGACAATTGATTGATATTTTGCAAATTGAATATTTAGTTTATGGGCGTGATATTTTAGTGAGATATTGTGTAATTTCGTGTTGAAATGCTATGGATTGATCGGACTCGTGTTCTCGTTGAGTACATTTGATGTGGCTGCCAACCAGGAGTGTGAAGGCTGCTGTTCTCTTCTCATCCGTTCTATTCAGTTCTGTTCATTTATTCTGTGTTTTATTGCTGTCTGTTCTGTTGTGTTTTGTTCTTGTTTGTAGATATCAGTTGTGTTGTGTTGTGTTGTGTTGTATTTTTTAGTGGTGTATTGTGTTTTGTTTTTTTCTGTGGTGTTTGTTCTTCGGACGCGTTCACTAACATAATTATATAACGATGATGAGGAATAGAATGTATTTCAGTGTAAGATGGAGAACGGAAGGACAGGAATGGAATGCAATTGGTGTGAGAATGCACGGACAGCGAAATGTGAGACGATCGACTGAGATTTGCAAAAGGAACAGTGACGTTTCAGACAATTGATTGATATTTTGCAAATTGAATATTTAGTTTATGGGCGTGATATTTTAGTGGGATATTGTGTAATTTCGTGTTGAAATGCTATGGATTGATCGGACTCGTGTTCTCGTTGAGTACATTTGATGTGGCTGCCAACCAGGAGTGTGAAGGCTGCTGTTCTCTTCTCATCCGTTCTATTCAGTTCTGTTCATTTATTCTGTGTTTTATTGCTGTCTGTTCTGTTGTGTTTTGTTCTTGTTTGTAGATATCAGTTGTGTTGTGTTGTGTTGTGTGGTGTGGTGTGGTGTTGTATGGTGTTTGTTTATCGAACGCGGTCACGTTCATCATTATATAACGATGTTGACGAATGGAATGTATTTCAGTGTAAGATGGAGAACGGAAGGACAGGAATGGAATGCATTTGGTGTGAGAATGCACGAACAGTGAAATGTGAGACGATCGACTGAGATTTGCAAAAGGAACAGTGACGTTTCAGACAATTGATTGATATTTTGCAAATTGAATATTTAGTTTATGGGCGTGATATTTTAGTGAGATATTGTGTAATTTCGTGTTGAAATGCTATGGATTGATCGGACTCGTGTTCTCGTTGAGTACATTTGATGTGGCTGCCAACCAGGAGGGTGAAGGCTGCTGTTCTCTTCTCATCCGTTCTATTCAGTTCTGTTCATTTATTCTGTGTTTTATTGCTGTCTGTTCTGTTGTGTTTTGTTCTTGTTTGTAGATATCAGTTGTGTTGTGTTGTGTTGTGTTGTATTTTTTAGTGGTGTATTGTGTTTTGTTTTTTTCTGTGGTGTTTGTTCTTCGGACGCGTTCACTAACATAATTATATAACGATGATGAGGAATAGAATGCATTTCAGTGTAAGATGGAGAACGGAAGGACAGGAATGGAATGCAATTGGTGTGAGAATGCACGGACAGTGAAATGTGAGACGATCGACTGAGATTTGCAAAAGGAACAGTGACGTTTCAGACAATTGATTGATATTTTGCAAATTGAATATTTAGTTTATGGGCGTGATATTTTAGTGAGATATTGTGTAATTTCGTGTTGAAATGCTATGGATTGATCGGACTCGTGTTCTCGTTGAGTACATTTGATGTGGCTGCCAACCAGGAGTGTGAAGGCTGCTGTTCTCTTCTCATCCGTTCTATTCAGTTCTGTTCATTTATTCTGTGTTTTATTGCTGTCTGTTCTGTTGTGTTTTGTTCCTGTTTGTAGATATCAGTTGTGTTGTGTTGTGTGTGTTGTGTTGTGTGGTGTTGTGTGGTGTGGTGTTGTATGGTGTTTGTTTATCGAACGCGGTCACGTTCATCATTATATAACGATGTTGACGAATGGAATGTATTTCAGTGTAAGATGGAGAACGGAAGGACAGGAATGGAATGCAATTGGTGTGAGAATGCACGAACAGTGAAATGTGAGACGATCGACTGAGATTTGCAAAAGGAACAGTGACGTTTCAGACAATTGATTGATATTTTGCAAATTGAATATTTAGTTTATGGGCGTGATATTTTAGTGAGATATTGTGTAATTTCGTGTTGAAATGCTATGGATTGATCGGACTCGTGTTCTCGTTGAGTACATTTGATGTGGCTGCCAACCAGGAGTGTGAAGGCTGCTGTTCTCTTCTCATCCGTTCTATTCAGTTCTGTTCATTTATTCTGTGTTTTATTGCTGTCTGTTCTGTTGTGTTTTGTTCTTGTTTGTAGATATCAGTTGTGTTGTGTTGTGTTGTGTTGTATTTTTTAGTGGTGTATTGTGTTTTGTTTTTTTCTGTGGTGTTTGTTCTTCGGACGCGTTCACTAACATAATTATATAACGATGATGAGGAATAGAATGCATTTCAGTGTAAGATGGAGAACGGAAGGACAGGAATGGAATGCAATTGGTGTGAGAATGCACGGACAGCGAAATGTGAGACGATCGACTGAGATTTGCAAAAGGATCAGTGACGTTTCAGACAATTGATTGATATTTTGCAAATTGAATATTTAGTTTATGGGCGTGATATTTTAGTGGGATATTGTGTAATTTCGTGTTGAAATGCTATGGATTGATCGGACTCGTGTTCTCGTTGAGTACATTTGATGTGGCTGCCAACCAGGAGTGTGAAGGCTGCTGTTCTCTTCTCATCCGTTCTATTCAGTTCTGTTCATTTATTCTGTGTTTTATTGCTGTCTGTTCTGTTGTGTTTTGTTCTTGTTTGTAGATATCAGTTGTGTTGTGTTGTGTTGTGTGGTGTGGTGTGGTGTTGTATGGTGTTTGTTTATCGAACGCGGTCACGTTCATCATTATATAACGATGTTGACGAATGGAATGTATTTCAGTGTAAGATGGAGAACGGAAGGACAGGAATGGAATGCAATTGGTGTGAGAATGCACGAACAGTGAAATGTGACACGATCGACTGAGATTTTCAAAAGGATCAGTGACGTTTCAGACAATTGATTGATATTTTGCAAATTGAATATTTAGTTTATGGGCGTGATATTTTAGTGAGATATTGTGTAATTTCGTGTTGAAATGCTATGGATTGATCGGACTCGTGTTCTCGTTGAGTACATTTGATGTGGCTGCCAACCAGGAGTGTGAAGGCTGCTGTTCTCTTCTCATCCGTTCTATTCAGTTCTGTTCATTTATTCTGTGTTTTATTGCTGTCTGTTCTGTTGTGTTTTGTTCTTGTTTGTAGATATCAGTTGTGTTGTGTTGTGTTGTGTGTTTTGCGTTGTGTTGTGTGGTGTTGTGTTGTGTGGTGTTGTGTTGTATGGTGTTTGTTTATCGAACGCGGTCACGTTCATCATTATATAACGATGTTGACGAATGGAATGTATTTCAGTGTAAGATGGAGAACGGAAGGACAGGAATGGAATGCAATTGGTGTGAGAATGCACGAACAGTGAAATGTGAGACGATCGACTGAGATTTGCAAAAGGATCAGTGACGTTTCAGACAATTGATTGATATTTTGCAAATTGAATATTTAGTTTATGGGCGTGATATTTTAGTGAGATATTGTGTAATTTCGTGTTGAAATGCTATGGATTGATCGGACTCGTGTTCTCGTTGAGTACATTTGATGTGGCTGCCAACCAGGAGTGTGAAGGCTGCTGTTCTCTTCTCATCCGTTCTATTCAGTTCTGTTCATTTATTCTGTGTTTTATTGCTGTCTGTTCTGTTGTGTTTTGTTCTTGTTTGTAGATATCAGTTGTGTTGTGTTGTGTTGTGTGTTTTTTGTTGTGTTGTGTGGTGTTGTGTGGTGTGGTGTTGTGTTGTATGGTGTTTGTTTATCGAACGCGGTCACGTTCATCATTATATAACGATGTTGACGAATGGAATGTATTTCAGTGTAAGATGGAGAACGGAAGGACAGGAATGGAATGCAATTGGTGTGAGAATGCACGAACAGTGAAATGTGAGACGATCGACTGAGATTTGCAAAAGGAACAGTGACGTTTCAGACAATTGATTGATATTTTGCAAATTGAATATTTAGTTTATGGGCGTGATATTTTAGTGAGATATTGTGTAATTTCGTGTTGAAATGCTATGGATTGATCGGACTCGTGTTCTCGTTGAGTACATTTGATGTGGCTGCCAACCAGGAGGGTGAAGGCTGCTGTTCTCTTCTCATCTGTTGTCTTTAGTTCTATTCCTTCATTCTATTGTCATGCCCATTGCTTTTGTCACCGAATAATTATTGAGAATTTTGACCATTTCGTGTTTTCTTGGTACTTAACAAGCAAACTTTAGCTTATATATATCCTATACCGCACATCCATGGTTTTATCTACAGTATAGATAGCGCTACTGTCTTCATGAAGATCGACTTAAGGCATACCAAATTCAGCGGTAACAACCCTATTTGCGCTGTATGAATTTCTACGCATGCCTTTCAGACTCTCTAATGCAGCGCAAAACCGTCAACGGTTTATCGACCAGGTCATCAGAGGTTTACCTGGAGTATACGCATATATCGATGGTTTACTAGTAGCAAGCGCCACTAAAGATGAGCACATGCAACACCTTTGACAATTATTCATGCGACTGCGAGAACACGGCATTTTCATAAACATTGAGAAGTGTGATTTTTTAAAGGAATCCTTACGGTTCCTAGGACACGCTCTAACTTCTCAAGGCATTACACCGTCATAAACTGAAGTTGACGCCATCAGAAATTATCCGCTACAAGACGCATGGAGGAAGTTCCGACGATTTCTCGGGTTAGTAAATTATTACAGACGATTTGTTCTGAATTGTGCGGCAATATTGCAACCATTAACGGATGAGTTACGGGGACACGCCCGGACATTCCATTTATCACCAAAGGCGATACAAGCATTTGAGCACGACAAAAAAGCACTAAAAAAAGAAACGACACCAATTAGACCGAAGAGCGAAACACTATTAGCTATCATTACGGATGCATCGAATGTGACGGTAGGAGCCGTTTTACAATAATTAGAAGTGGGCACTTGGGAACCACTCTCATTTTTTCGAAAAGACCGAATCCGACACAAACAAGATATAGTACTTTCGAAAGAGAACTGCTAGCAATTTACTTAGCAATAAAACACTTTCGACATATAGTGGAAGGCATAAATTTTACCGTTTACACAGACTACAAACCACTTACGAAAAGCGTTAGGCGCAAAGCAAGACAATAATTCCTCGAGGGAGATCCGACATTTGCAGTTCATTTCACAGTTCACCCCCGATTTACGATACATTAAAGGACAAGGAAACGACGTGGCCGACGATCTGTCAAAAGCAACGATAAACACGCTTAATGCAAGTGGAATCGATTATAACAGTCTGAAAAAGTTGCAAGAGAGAAACATTGAACAAAATAAGCACATATCCGATGGTACGACATCATTAGTGTTCGAAGGGATGCGGTTCGGTAACACAAAAGTAATGTGTGATACATCGACAGGCCGACCGCGACCATTTGTCCCGAAATCTTTGCGACACAAAATACTTGAGAGTGTGCACAACATGTTGCATCCAGGAATAAAAGCCACGATAAAGCTGATCAGTGAACGATTCGTATCGACAAACGTGGATCAAGATGTGCCTGATTGGACGCAAGCATGCATGAAGTGTCAAAAAGTCAAAGTACATCGTCATACTAACTCCACCGTGATTCCATTTTCACACCCAGACACTAGATTTTAGCATATACACATCGATATTGTAGGACCACTGCCTTTTTCGAATGGATAGACTTATATCTTCACATGCATCGACAGGTTTACACGATAGCCAGTAGCAGTACCTGTAAAAGACACCTCAGCTGAAACGGTAGCCAAAACCCTAGTTGAAAATTGGATTTCTTACTACGGTGTACCAACGATTATCACAACTGATAGAGGAGCACAATTCGAAAGCCGACTCTTTCAACAGCTTGCAGAACTCCTCGGTATTAAACGAATTCGGATGACATCATATCATCCAATGGCAAACGGAATGTTCTAACGCCTACATAGGCAGTTAAAAGCGTCCCTTAAAGCTGTCATTGTTAACAACGATTGGGTCAGTAAACTTCCTCTAGTAATGTTAGCTCTAAGAGCAACAATTAAACAAGACCTGGGATGTTGTTCAGTCGAGTTAGTAAGCGGAACTACTCTACGGTTACCCGGAGAATTTTTCACTTCAAGTAAATGTGTTCCGACTGATGTAACCAACTATGTACAACGCCTGAGAATGCACATGAACGATTTAAAAATAACACCTCCCAGACCATAACAACGACGAGTATTCATACCACAGGAACTGCATAACAGCATTCACGTATTCATTAGAAGAGATAAAGTACAACCACCCCTACAACCGAGTTACGACGGCCTATTTAAAGTTATGACGAGGAGAGATAAGACAGTTGAAATAGAGAAAGCTGGGAAGATAGATGTAATCAGCATCGATCGAGTGAAACCAGCTTTCATCGATAGCGATATTCACTCAACAAGTACAAACTCCTCGAAGATGGTCACACCAGCGAAACACGGGTCTCAAGAATCAACGACACTAACGTGGCAAAAAGACGAGACTCCGATAACAACAAGATCTGGCCGCAGAGTAAGATGACCTTAACGCTAGGTCGCTACAATTTTCTATTAATAATATTCTACTATTTTAAATACTAATTATAACTTCCACTTCATTACATACATATAGATTATTAAACTCATACACTATAAAACTCGGCATATCTTATGTACCCTTACACTTATATGTATAATTTTTAAAAAAAACTATATCACATTCCTTCTACTTCTTACCATTATTTTATATGGCCTGACGGACAGGCATGAACCAAATGCACAGCACACACTAGCTTCATTCTAATTTTATATAAGCCCATTTCTTCAAACGATTGTAACTACTCTATTCAGTTTACTATTCTTTGTGCAAACACAGACATTTTTCCATTTAACTTCGTTTGCAGGGGGGGGAGCTATCATAGCAACTCACGTGCAATTGAGTTTGTTCTCATTTAACTCGGTTAAGCCCTTTTGTTAACTTATTTAGCGGACAAATTCATCCGCACTATAACAACTTATTGTACCTTTATTATTGTTGTGCTTGTATGAAATATGTAAGCTTGAACATTACCTACAGTCTCGGTTCGCTGACTATCTCATTTGCCTCACGGCTTTGTGGTCTTAGTTATCTGCTAATAAAACTGTAGTCGCTGCTTCTCTTTGCCTTCCGATTTCAAACACCGTTGAGGATTATATGGCAACGATTACGAGAGTGATTAGCCAACGAAGCACAGTGACTACAATTATGTGATAAATTGCCGTAACTTAGATTTGTTGGAGAAAATATGTACAACAGTCACTAAGTTCGAGTATTTGAGACAATAACAGTAAACCAGCCTAACATTGAATCAATAATTTAACCGTATTAGATGTTTTCAAAAACGCACAACAAAATATAAATTGATGAGACTTAAAAAACTCACCACTAAACCTCTTATGGAAAATGCAGCGCATTATATTGATGAAACATAGAAGAAAGCAACTATTTTTAGTTACGTGAATGAAAAATTACTCATGGGGAGACACTGAACAAACTACAATGCTAGAATACGTGATGTGATGTATTATATTTATAAAGATTAAAAAGAATCAGTACCATGTGAATTTCAACTTCACCTCATCGCACTAGCTAGTGGCTATCAGGACTTAGTAGCTAAGTGAATAACGTGATGGTGTTTTAAGCGAATGTTACTGGGTTCGATCCCCGGAGTAAACATCAATTCTGAAATGCAGGTACATCCGGTCAAAGAATCCTAAATGGGACAAAACGCGTGTTCTGAATACCGGTGCTAGCTACCATCCATCTTTGCTTATAATGATTGTGAAGTAAGCCAATGTCGAGGCAATCCACGTGGGACGCTCATGTACCGATAAGAGACTGATCGATTGCAGTGCTAAACACCAACAGGAAGATTCAAACAACCAATGAAAAATAAATTAAAATCGGTTTAACTTACATCATAATGTTCGTGGACATAAAGTTTTGTGCCTGAGATATTGCACAATTTCAGTAGTTTGACGCTTTGATTTCTTTCCTTTAATACAATAAAACAAGAGATCAGACTAACTAACAGACCATAAGTTACACCAGGTATGATAGTGCCTAAAATGTTACAGTGAACAGAAACCGTTTAAAGAAAAGAAGTTGAAAGTCAATCAAAAAGATATGTTGTCTGTCTTAATTTCATCTTTTAAGCAGTTTGAGTGGTGAACTTACTCTTTATTAAATGCCTAATGTCAATCAATACCAAATTAATTTTGTTAGCTTTTGTAACCTGAGTGATTATAATTATAGTTATTATGAGTTATTGAACAATATTGTAGCTCAGGATAAGGATTCTGATAGTGTTCTGTTCGCTGAGCTAAATTTCTTGACCATGGATTCTTCACCGTCTTTCTCAACAACATCATTAGCACACATTCCAGTAGGAAGTGAATTATTGTAACGTTTCCACAATCGTCTGACCTACAATTTTGTTGGTTACTATTCATTGATGCATGAACGTCATTCGTTTTCACGTATCACCTGATCTCTTATCTTTGAGATGCTTATCGTCTTCTTTATTGCTTTATAGACTGAGTAAATTTCGATGTGTCCAGAGTATAGGAGTTTTAGAAATCCTCTTGTTTCTTTTCTGTCTCCTGTTCAATATTTCGACTTTCCCCAATCGAAAGCATGTTTACATGCATTGTTACAAGTGAAGCTATATTTATGTAGAGATAGATGGAGAGGGCGATCACATTGTCGTGTGAAGTATTTCACGAAGTTGTTCCGATTTCTGCCGTGTATGGTGTTTTTCTTGTCTTTGTTAGTCATCGTTTCCGTCGATCTGCATACCGACCTCACCAATGATCAAACCTAAGACTCTCATCCCTAGCAGCAAGAGCTTAACTTTTGGCTAGTCGAGTTGAGATTCAGTGTTTGACATATCAAGCTCTAATATAATAGCTGAATTGTTTAACCATATTCCAATGCCACTGATGGCCAGCTGTCTCATATCTGAGTTTTACTGATCGCGGATTTTCACTGAAATTACAAGAATCGTCTCACAAAACTGTTATTAGTGTGCACATTATGAGTATTTTTAAAGACGGATTGTGAAGATCTCGACTAATATCAATTAAATTAGTAACATATAAACGAACATCTTTTCGACTAACTTCTTAATGTTGTTTAATAATCATTTTTTTCACTTTTATACACATTTATAAATTTACAAGAATAAACAAGTCTATCAAAAGTAAATTATTTACTAGATGAAATAAATTTTATATGTATATATAAATAATAATAACGTTTCTTCATCAAATCTATGAAATATGTTGGAGCTTTCTTGTTACTTAAAAAACACATTCTCTACTTAAATTACCTTTTGTTAGATTTCCCGTTATGAAGGACGACCAGCTATCATGAAGCACCGAAAAGTTGTTACATCATGATAAGGAAATCTTCAGAAGTGTTCATTATTATTATTATTATTAATAATGGCTTTATTCAATATTATACTTTTGGTGCAATATAGAATTCTCAGCATAGGTTATTTCAACAAGTTACTTACGCAACAGCAAGAAAAACACAGTTAGAAATACGAAAAAAATGAAAAAGGTTTTTAAAAAAAACCGAAATACTGTACAATTTTTAAAATTAAGGACATGTTAAGAATGCAAGTTATTGACTAGGTTAACTCTAACAACCTGTTCGTCACAGAGTATATTTGCTAGGTAAGGTATTATAGAACTTTTATACTTTTGCTTGCGTGCATGGATTTTAATGTAATTACGTCTCGTTCTACCAGAAGATATACAAGGAGAAAGATAAGAGTGAAGGGGATGGCTAGTATCTGATAAAATAACACCTGCCAGGAGTTTGCATGATTTTAAATGTCTATCCACAACCATATTAATTATGACCTCGAAAGATTCACCACACATCTTGCTAACTGCCTTCAGCACTCTCCGCAATACAGCAAAGTCTTTTCTCAAAAGCCCGGGAAAGAATAATGGAGAACAGTAAAGAATAATAGGTAATATGCAAGAATTGACAAATTGTAAGAGTAAATGACGAGTAATCCCAAGAGCATGCAATCTCTTTATGTAGTAGGTCAGACGGAAAACCTTCTTCGATAACAATAAAACGTGAGAAGACCAAGAGAGATCAGAGGAAAAGGTGACACCAAGATAATTGACCTTCGACACTGTGTTTATCAAAGAGTCTCCGATGGTACAAGCATTATGGGATCTCAAAATGGTGTTTAGATTCCGTTCATGTCTCATGCTAAAGTTAACAGCTTGACATTTAGACGGATTAAGTATGAGACCATTACCAACAGACCAACAATCAATACGAGACAAAAACTCATTCATTTCTATGGGATGTAAAGAGGAAGAGATAGGCATACATACAGTGAGATCATCCGCATATTTCAAAAAAGTGTTTTCTGTGGAAGATGGCAGATCATGCAGAAAAAAAGAGAAAGAAGAGGTGAAAGAACAGCTCCTTGTGGTACACCTTCATGAGACAGTAGAGACTCTGAACACTTTCCTCCAAACACAGTGTACTGTTCCCTTCCAGAGAGGTAGGAACACAGCCAGTTGGTTATCCAGCTGTCAGTGTTGACGCTGATTAACTTGTTAAGTAAACGTTGTCTTGGTATAGAATCAAAAGCTGAAGTATAGTCCAGAAAAGCACATCGAACATACTTCTTACCCTTTTCTAAGTTGAACACTATGTTGTGATGCAGAACAGCAACAGCATCTAAAGTGCTTCTTTTGCGTCTGTAAGCAAACTGATATGGATCAATATGCTCTTTTATCGCAGGCTGAAGTGGAAGTATTAATAATTTTTCCATGTTTTGAGGAAGGGTGAAGTTATTGCAATAGGTCTAAATTTTACATTCTTATCACCAGATGCTTTCTTGGGTACAGGAATTATCTTCATCTTTCTCCACATTTTCGGTATGAGATTAGATGAGAAGGATCTGTTAAAGATAGCTGTGAACGGATAACATAGGACGTCAGCACATTTTTAAAAAGGATGTTTGGGATACCATCAGGTCCCAAACATCGAGATGAATTAAGCGACTGGAGACATCTTCGTACATCAGTTTCAGTGAAAGTAGGAACACAGCTATTATTTAAACCCGTGGATAGAGGGAGCATCACATCAGATAACTGACATGCAAAAGACTTATTATAGTATTCTAATTATAGTATGAATTAGGAATTCCAGGATTAACGCAATTGAATTAAGAAGACACAGGCACAACGAATGTACTGTATTTAGAATTCGAAATCGAGCATTCAACCAGTACAAAAGAATCATTAGTTAATTCAAACACCACACTTATTTAAGTCACAAACATTCAGCTGGCTATCGCTCCCGAACTGTCTGTCACCTGTAAGTTCTTTAAAGTTTCCACATACTTGGAGAGTTTTTGCAAGACAAGAATTTTTGAGTAAACATAGAGTTGAGACGTCTAATCTCTAGGTTTATCAGACCATTTAGCTTACGAACTTCATTAAAGTTCTTCTACCTGTACATTCTTTCTTTCATCCTCCGTAGTCGTTTTAGTTGTGAAGATGTAAGTCGATCAAAACTTACAAAAATGGTTTCAGTGGGACAACAAATATCAGAACAGAATTTAAGGTAACAAGTGATAGTATCAGTAGTGTTTTCCAGTGAGTCATCTGTAAATAATTCCCAGTTAGTCGTATGAAACATGTTTTTCAGATTTCGGATATTTTCTTCTGAGTAATTCCTATATTTGACTTTCTTGGTTTGATGTAAGAGTGTACTCTTCCCATGCTTTCCATATACTTTAGGTAGAACACGAATTATACAGTGATCCGAGCTAGACAATGGAGCACGTTTACGAGTCGCATATATACCCACATCATTAATGAAAACGAAGTCTAAATGAGCATCCAAACGAGTAGGAAAATCTACTACGTTTTGGTGACCTAGTGACGTAAGGAAGCTACAGTCACATGAATTGAAATCACCACATACAACTGAAAGTGAATCACTGAAGGCAGTAACAGCGAACTCAGTGAATTCATCAGCGAAAACAGATAGTGCAGATGATGTGCAATGTGAAGTCACGTAGATATTGGTAACATAAACATATTTGTATTTATTCAGATGTTTTGGACGACATCTTAGAGTTAGACAGTCGATAAAGTCATTTGAAAACTTGAAACACACAAACGAAGATCGACACCAGTTTATGTTTACAAACGTAGCTACACCGCCACCACACCTCTTTTATTGTTTGATCGATCCTGACGATAAATTTTGAAATCACGTAGTGATACTAGGCAGTCATCCTGTAAATCATTTAACCAAGATTCTTGAATTGTGATGACACCACGATAAAGATACATATTTTGACTTAGTAGGAACTGCAGATAGTCCACTTTGTTGATTAGTGATCGACAGAATTTAGCAGCTCGGGAATTGACATACGATTAATGTTCATTCTCTTTAACGCATATTGCCAACCACCACGATGCCTTTTATAGTACTTTTTTGTAACCTGTGCAGCGAAAGGTCGTAGGCTTTTCATAAAAGCGCCTGAATAGGTTATGCGATTAATGTACATAATTATAAGTTAAAACAAACGAAAAAAATAACAAAACTTGTTGAAATAATCAGATGGCAGAAACAGGTAGCCCAGATATTCAAGCAGGCCGCCAGTGGAAATTAAATCTTAACTACTGGTGTTTTATTAACATGGAAGTTAAAAATAACTGAGAAAATAATGGGAAAATTCACTGTGTAAGTTACTCACCGGTGTTCTGGTTTATGCTTACCCTAATACCATACTACGACAAAGACTACCAGATTGAACGAAACAAGAGAAAAATTGTGTGAATGTATTCATAATACCGGGTGATAAAATTTCCTGAAAGGGGAAAATTATGTATATTCGATAAAATTACAAACCAGGCGTGTATAGGTAGGCGATTTAACCAGAGAGTGGCACGAGTTATTATTATCTATAATTTATGCACGAGCCATTCAGAAGCATTTAAGGGCTTTCAAGGTCACTTCAGTGCTTGATGCTCATGTACTATCACTTTACAGCGGATTTTAGAGAGAGCGTGATGATTTAGCTACAACCAATGGGACTATTAAGATATTCCTTTATTTGTTACTGTGTTATTCAAATGACTTGTGGACCTTGTGCAGATTACCGTGATGTTGTCTTTCAATGTGATATGTGTTGGAGGAAGAAGTCTGCTGGAATGGGATTTTTTCCCTCGATACAGATTGAGACTAAGGCAAACTATGACAATTATTGCGAGCTTTATAATAAGAGCACCAGTAACACCGGCTGCAGCCGGTTACTATCAATATAGCAACAAGAATAAAGGAACATTGAAGCTAGTAAGAGACAAGTCAGAGATGTGCAAATGATGTATTTAGTTTATGATTTTCATATTTTACAAAGACACCCTGTAATTTTTTATTAAACAATACATTGGTTGTCCCACTTGAGTGTTCATTCACTACAAATATATCTCGCTGGACCATTAAAAGTCCTATCTTATCCAATTGTAGTTATTAATTAAAATGTACATTTCATCACATATACACATAAAAAAGAGGACTGATTGAAGAACACTCATAAATGATTCACCCAGAGAATTAAAGTATTCAGCTTCCTACACACTTAAAATATATCAGTGAGACGAATCAAATGATTGGTGTGTATAGCTCTTTTAAATTCTTATTAAACACTCCATACGAACGTTTATCATTAGATTTATTGTATTCATGGGAAATATTGTACAACAAAGAATTAGAATTGTTAGTAGCTCAGATTTAACTGTAATTGTATTGCAGTCATCATTCTATCGATTTTCATGATTATTTTGACTATCAGTCTGGTTATTTCGTTTAAACTTCCTTTTCATATATTCGTCAACGTTTCATTAAATATGACGAAGACAGGTTATTAGTTTTTGTATTAAACTGAACAAAACATATTGTAAACGAATAATACTATTTTAGTGAAATGAGAATCGTACAGTGAATAAGTTAGCAATTGTTAGCTTCAGCTTAACACGACCGGACTAAAATTATTGATATATTTATTTAAACACATAAATATTGGCACAAGAGGGCAAAAAATACATTTGCGCCAAACAAACCAATGAGAATTTGAAGAAAAAGAGGAAACAAGGTGAGGGTCGTAAAAAAAAGAACAATAATGTACAGATTAGTGTAAGGAAGTGTGATAATAATAATCAGGGAAACGAAAAGGTAAAATCACAAGGAATATTCCAGTTAAGGAAGAAGCAACCACTTTTTATGAAGAAAGTAAAAGAAGGTTACAGCAGGATCGCCACTGGCTCCTATTCTGAGCCACTGTGTAGAAACCTCTCTCGGACCCCAATCAGGGAGTCGTGAACGACCAACAGAAGCCAGTCCTTTGCAGCTTTCTTTCATACCACGACACCATGTCATGCACTGACCACCTCTCCGCTTCTTCCAACCAGTCCCAGCGTCGGCAAATAATGCACGACGTGGAATTCTCTGGGACGACATTCCGAGAACATGTTCAAGCCACCGAAGTCGGTGTTTCAAGATGGTGACACCAATTGGATTATTGACTCTGCACCATAACACACGACGCCGAACCTCTGCATTACTAACATGGTGTTGCCACTGGATGTCAGCAATCCTTCGGAGACAGCGATGATCGAACACACAGTCGTCGAACGTCTTCAACTCGGAGAGACCAGGTTAAACAAGCATAGAGCAAAACTGCTCTCACCGACGCGTTGTAGAACCGACCAAGTCAGTTTCTCTTATCATTGGAAAATAATTATATCTTTTATACTACAATACGTTGGCATCATTCAAATAAAGCTTATTCTAATAAATGAGACCTGAAGTACCATGGGATGTGTTATATCCTAGCAAAGACTAAATCACAAGAAACTTCTGAGACCTATTAATGGATTAATATTATCTATATATTATGGTATAACTTTTCAGTAGTTAGATTATATATATATTCCCCTTATTATAAGCTTCATTTTGACCTATAGATTATCATTGTACGATTTACTGTTCTTAAATTATACTAAGTTTATTGATTACCGTCTACCACGTTCACGGCCACATTTTGGACTTTATCGTATATAAATGCTATTTCCTATTTTACAGTGCGATGCGGTCTGTTTGACTGGTATATAAAGCAAGTATGTTTGAAATAAATGATTCGCATAGTGGAAGCTGTTAATGGTGTTGTGGACTCAACTGGACGGGCTAGGCGAGCTAGGGACCAATAGGACGCTAGGCTGATCAGACCGCTCGAACGTCATTGGTTCAGTACAGTACAAGAGTGAATTAGTTGTATTTCGACTGACGAATAAAAAAAGGTCGCATTTAAAGTCACAACAAGAACAGTTTGCTCTGACTAACTATTCGCTTCAGATATCTTGGTAGTTTCCAGTCATAAATTACCAACCGAATAAGGAAAGATTACTTATATCTTTTTACGGTTCAAAACTATTTACAGACTAAAGCACAATCCACTAATACGTTAAAAAAGTGAATCCCTCGATCTACTTAGGAATTCTCTTAAAATTTACTAGATTCTTAGTTTACTAAAGAAACATACTATAACTGTAAAAGATACAGCACAACTTGTTTTGGTTAAATACCAACAAAAATAGTTGACCCATTAAAGCTATTAATAATAATAAGTATATAAATAACAAATGATATTGATGTAACATACTACATACAACATATGGCTTATAATAACTCAAAGCATAAAATGAAGTATGAGTGCAGTGTATTGTGATATTATTTCTCACCTGCAACTAACCTTTATTGAAAAATAGATCAATTATAAGTTTATGCACGTTATAAACAAACAATGATTTACGCTCTGAATACTTGACGCATGAAGTTCCTTCGAAAATATTTGAATTCAGAATTAGTAAGGTTTAAGTCACCTAACTGACTAACAGTAAAAACGTCCTAATGTATTGCCCTTAATTTTTGTTCCAGAAGAAACAATGGCTCGTTTATCCAACAGCGATCATCAATAAGTTGAATTTTTGATTTCCAGTAATTTCATCAGTTATTTGGCCAAAAACTCCGTGATCAGTTCACTGTTGTGATATAGAATTTGAAAGTCTTTTTTCTGTCCTTAAAAAGCATCTGACGTGTAAACCAGAACGACGATTAAAAATGAAATGAAGTAGTAACTCAAAATTTCGAGATTACAATTAAATATGACGAGTAAGATCTTTGAGGTTGAATTAACTGGAAGAAATATGACTAAGTCTCTTACGCCCATCTGATATATAGATAAACATATAGGAAAAAAGATTATACTTGCCTTGAGAAATATTCATAACCACGTTATATCAATTACTTTTATTATTACTATTATTTCTAGCTTATATATAATCTATTGAAATGACTGATAAAATCTTATTAGGTGATTTGTAGTCATACCACGACACCATGTCATGCACTGACCACCTCTCCGCTTCTTCCAACCAGTCCCAGCGTCGGCAAATAATGCACGACGTGGAATTCTCTGGGACGACATTCCGAGAACATGTTCAAGCCACCGAAGTCGGTGTTTCAAGATGGTGACACCAATTGGATTATTGACTCTGCACCATAACACACGACGCCGAACCTCTGCATTACTAACATGGTGTTGCCACTGGATGTCAGCAATCCTTCGGAGACAGCGATGATCGAACACACAGTCGTCGAACGTCTTCAACTCGGAGAGACCAGGTTAAACAAGCATAGAGCAAAACTGCTCTCACCGACGCGTTGTAGAACCGACCAAGTCAGTTTCTCTTATCATTGGAAAATAATTATATCTTTTATACTACAATACGTTGGCATCATTCAAATAAAGCTTATTCTAATAAATGAGACCTGAAGTACCATGGGATGTGTTATATCCTAGCAAAGACTAAATCACAAGAAACTTCTGAGACCTATTAATGGATTAATATTATCTATATATTATGGTATAACTTTTCAGTAGTTAGATTATATATATATTCCCCTTATTATAAGCTTCATTTTGACCTATAGATTATCATTGTACGATTTACTGTTCTTAAATTATACTAAGTTTATTGATTACCGTCTACCACGTTCACGGCCACATTTTGGACTTTATCGTATATAAATGCTATTTCCTATTTTACAGTGCGATGCGGTCTGTTTGACTGGTATATAAAGCAAGTATGTTTGAAATAAATGATTCGCATAGTGGAAGCTGTTAATGGTGTTGTGGACTCAACTGGACGGGCTAGGCGAGCTAGGGACCAATAGGACGCTAGGCTGATCAGACCGCTCGAACGTCATTGGTTCAGTACAGTACAAGAGTGAATTAGTTGTATTTCGACTGACGAATAAAAAAAGGTCGCATTTAAAGTCACAACAAGAACAGTTTGCTCTGACTAACTATTCGCTTCAGATATCTTGGTAGTTTCCAGTCATAAATTACCAACCGAATAAGGAAAGATTACTTATATCTTTTTACGGTTCAAAACTATTTACAGACTAAAGCACAATCCACTAATACGTTAAAAAAGTGAATCCCTCGATCTACTTAGGAATTCTCTTAAAATTTACTAGATTCTTAGTTTACTAAAGAAACATACTATAACTGTAAAAGATACAGCACAACTTGTTTTGGTTAAATACCAACAAAAATAGTTGACCCATTAAAGCTATTAATAATAATAAGTATATAAATAACAAATGATATTGATGTAACATACTACATACAACATATGGCTTATAATAACTCAAAGCATAAAATGAAGTATGAGTGCAGTGTATTGTGATATTATTTCTCACCTGCAACTAACCTTTATTGAAAAATAGATCAATTATAAGTTTATGCACGTTATAAACAAACAATGATTTACGCTCTGAATACTTGACGCATGAAGTTCCTTCGAAAATATTTGAATTCAGAATTAGTAAGGTTTAAGTCACCTAACTGACTAACAGTAAAAACGTCCTAATGTATTGCCCTTAATTTTTGTTCCAGAAGAAACAATGGCTCGTTTATCCAACAGCGATCATCAATAAGTTGAATTTTTGATTTCCAGTAATTTCATCAGTTATTTGGCCAAAAACTCCGTGATCAGTTCACTGTTGTGATATAGAATTTGAAAGTCTTTTTTCTGTCCTTAAAAAGCATCTGACGTGTAAACCAGAACGACGATTAAAAATGAAATGAAGTAGTAACTCAAAATTTCGAGATTACAATTAAATATGACGAGTAAGATCTTTGAGGTTGAATTAACTGGAAGAAATATGACTAAGTCTCTTACGCCCATCTGATATATAGATAAACATATAGGAAAAAAGATTATACTTGCCTTGAGAAATATTCATAACCACGTTATATCAATTACTTTTATTATTACTATTATTTCTAGCTTATATATAATCTATTGAAATGACTGATAAAATCTTATTAGGTGATTTGTAGTCACCAATAATTCAATCATTACCATTACTTAGTGTACACACACATACACGGACATAAGTGCAAATGTGAAACGAATACGAACCAGTGGCAATTCTAAATTCACATGGTAATTAGTAATATGCGCATGCAATGAGCGTACGATATTCAATAAAATAGATGAAAACACAAAAACCGAAGCACAAAAGTAAAAAAAATAACAAATCGAGCAAAAATAGATTTTGGAAAAACAAAATGATACACAGGTAAAATTAAGAATTTTTTTCACCAAAAAGTGGAGTCAAT
>CALYCU020000022.1:0-50190 GCA_944470425.2 Schistosoma bovis | reverse complement strand
TTCAACACTCTTGTCAATACAGTAAATAATAATAGGTAATATGCATATATACAGTAAGATCATCCGCATATTTCACAAAAGTATTTTCTGTGGAGGATGGAAGATCATACAGAAAAAAAGAGAAGAGGTGAAAGAAAAGCTCCTCATGGCATACCTTCATGAGACAGTAGGGGCGTTGAACACTTTCCTCCAAACGCAGAGTACTGTTCCCTTCCAGAGAGGTAGGAGCATAGTCAATTGGTTATCTAGCTGTCAGTGTTGACGCTGATTACCTTGTTGGGTAAAATTTGTCTTGAAATAAAATCAAAGACAGAAACCGAACACTATATTGTGATGCAGAACAGCAATGGCAACTAAGGTGCTTCTTTTGCATGTGTAAGCGAACTGATACGGATCAATGTGCTCTTATATCGCAGGTTGAAGTGGAAGTACCAATAATTTTTCTATTGTTTTACGGAAAGATGAAGTTACTGTTATGGGTCTAAATTTCACATTTTTATCACCAGATATTTTCTTAGGTATAGGGATTATCTTTATCTGTCTCCATATTTTTGGTATGAGATTACTTGAGAAGGATCTGTTAAAGATACTCGTGAATGGATAACATAGAGCGTCAGCATGTTTTTTTATAGAAGAGGTTTGGGATACTATCAGGTCCTAAACATTAGGATAACTGGAGACATCTTAGGACATCAATTTCAGTGAAACTAAGGACACAACTATTCTTTAAACTTGTGGATATAGGGAGCATTACATCAGATGACTGACGTACAAAAGACTTATTTAAGTCACAAACATAGTTGAACTATTCAAATTATTTTAGGATGGTTATTCATAATTGAAAATGTATAATTGTAATGACCTGTATATATAACTAAATAAATACCTTGTTACGAAGTTGTTAAGTCAATGAGACTGCTTCACCTGGATAGTAAACGTTTGACCACCATATTGAATCTAGTATTATTTCCTTCTGAAACCTTGTTTCTTCTTGAATAAATTGATGTTAAGTTTCAAATGTTTATTACCACATATTTTGTAATGAGTTTTGATAAGACTCACAGATAACGTAATCATGTTGATGTTTGTGATAATTCGTATATTCTTTAATAAGTGGAAGAGTATTAATATCCCTGTAGGCATAAAGAAAATATAAAATAACATCTAAAATATAAATATTTGCAAACCATCTTAGTCTTCTGGGCACAAGTCATACCAGAAGAGGGTTTTGTGGCTGTTATAGTAATTTTAATAGTTGAATTCATGAGTCAGTTGAAGGTAGACTATCATGGGAAACTTAGAAACACTTTATGGCCGTTTCGTCCCAACATGGGACACTGATTTCCCCTAGGAAGTAGATGTTTAGCATATATATATAAACAGTTGTATTGTTATTAAGATGTTACATTTTGATCCACCGTTGAATGAAAATGTGCCGATGCTATTATGCCAATTCTAGCATGAATGATTTTTTTTTATATCATATTCTTCATAAATGATTACACTGTTATTTCAGTTTACCTAAATACTCATGTCAAATTATAATATTTGAATTATTTGAATTGTAGTATGAACTAGGAATCCCAGAAATGGCGCAAATGAATTAAGAAGTAAGACACAAGCACAAACGAATGTATTGTATTTGGAATTCGAAATCTAGCATTCCACAAGTATAAAGGTATCATCAGTTCATTCAAACACCACACAAATCTAACCATTTTGATAACATTTTAAATCTACTTGTGTTCATTATTTATTAACCTTGTGATCATTGTTATAGTCAAATTCAAAAGTCTTTTCTTTTTGGATTAAAATAGTAGAAAAAAATAACGTGTTATTTTCCAAATGTAAAATACTAGATTATAACTATAATATGATTCTGATTAAAATAAAGACACAATATTACTTTTCGTTTTACAATAAAGTAAAGGTGCATCACTCATCTATATTATATAAACATTTTAATATAGGGGTTATAGTTTGCTTTTTTAATTTTTTTCAGCACTAACGTTATTAGATTTCCATTTAGATTTCTATCTGACAACAATAACTTATTATTAATGATTACGTTAACATTGAATATTCCGAAATGTAGTTCATTTCACTGTATGCTATAATATCTGATGTTGTTTATACAACTATCTAATAGCGTTTACTTTATAAACAAAACAAAAAAAACTGCTGTGAAGTGAACACTTGAAGAAGTTCGCTTAGAACAGATCATAGTTGTTATTAATTCACTATTTATTATATAATCGTTGTTTACTTTCATGTTAATTGTGTAATGTTTAAGTTAAATTGTTTAATAAAATTTAACTATCATAGTTAATATTGAAATTTGTATAGCTAGAAGACATAATCAAATCCATTAAAATTCAGACAAACAACGTGAATATATGAATGAAACCAAGAATATAACGAAATTTTGGTATAGCTTAAGCACATCATTTAGTTCTCAAGAATTAATTAACGAATATATATACATATATTGAGGTAACCCGATTCTTATAAAATAGATGGTATTGTCTGTTCAAAGTATGAACTTGCCAAATCTATATTTGAGCACTATCACAAAAGTGGAATGCAGAGTATTCTTGAACATTTGGTAAATTGTAGCTACATCGAGACAATGGAAATATTTTACAACACGAAATAAAGATAACTTGCTCAATAAAGATTTAAGTTACCAATTCATTCGGTTTCTACAGATTTCATATTTATATTTCATAATTTCTTTAACTTTCAAATTTGTTTCCTCCGTGCTAAACTGACATCGTTGGAATTTGTTAAAATGTTTATTTAGCAATTGGTTGATCCTTGTAAGGCGATAGAGAAATCACTTTCAAATAATTGTAGGCATTAGTCCTTGTTTTTATATGCTTCATCTTTTTCATCAATTTACCTTACTCCAAACATCACTGAATGTGTTTATATTCATTGTGGAAGAATAAAACCTGTTTACTGGCAAAATTTTACCTTTGTTTACACCAGTTACTTCCAATGGAGCATAGGCCGCCGACCAGCATTTCCCAACCCACTTTGTTCTGAGCCTTCCTTTCTAGTTCCATCCAATTTTTGTTCATTTTTTTCATGTCTATTTCCATTTCTCGGCGTAATGTGTTCTTTGGCCTTTTTCTTTTTCTTTGGCCGTGAGGATTCCATAGGAGGGATTGCCTTGTGACTCAGTTGGGTGCTTTCCTCATTGTGTGTCCTATCCACTTCTAGCGCTTCTTCCTGATTTCTTCCCCCGCTGGGATCTGGTTTGAAATTTTTAGCTTAAAATGAAAAAAACGTAAGCTTTTTGTTTTGTTCATTGTGACATTAATGATACAATTTAAGTGAAGAAATGTTAGTTCCTCACACATAGTTCTACACTGATATATAGTTTTTTGTAATATGATACAAATTTGATGTCAAATACATGGTGGCAAATTAAAATAAGGTGACATTCCACAATCAGTTATTTAAAGATCAGGTAGTAAGACACCTTAGGTGCAATTAAAATGTTAACAAAATGGTAAGGTTTAGATAGTTTAAGAAAATAAAACTTTGAAAAATGTAATAATCTCTAAATAGAAGGCTACAGTAAGTTAAGAGTGTAAAAACTACACCGGTAGAATGAGGTAAGGTCTGCTAATAAATAGTTCTATGACTTCCGCTCTATATAAAAACCGGATTATGTAACCATAGGGTAAGCTTCATAGGATTCTAGAGATAACTTCAAAGCTTCAGGATTGTAAGCTAGGTAACTATTATCAACTAGGTGAGCTAAGACAAAGATAATTATTGTTTTCTTTTCTCCTTAGGCCAACTATGAGGGTGGTATAATATTTTTAATGCTTTTGAAATGTCCGTTTAAATCCTTTTCTTCATGTTGGTGCGAATTTCGTCTTATAATGGAAATTTTGAAATAAATCTAATTATTGGTATACAATATTATAGCGACTCACGTGCTAATGGGTTTATTTTCATTTAACCCAGTTAAGCCCTTTTTGTTAACTTATTTAGCGGACAAAGCCATCCGCGCTATAACAATTTATTGTATCCTTATTATTATTTTGCGCTTGTATGAAATACGTATGCTTGAATATTGATTACTGCCTACGCATTTATTCACTCTGCTAATCTTACCACTAACCGCTTATTCGATTCGATTACTCATTCATTTCACATGGTATATATATGTCCATGTTATTCATATTGAACACACAATCGCTCACTCGCTCGCACGGTCTCGTCACGCTCTTGCTCTGGCTCTCGTTCGCTTGCTTGCCTTTCGGCACAACTCTTCTATGCTTGTTTAACACATCTGTACATTTGGATATATGTGTGTGGTTTCGCAATAAACGTAATCGACACTTCGTATTTGCCTTCTGATTAATATACCGTTGGTACGTTATATAGAACGGTTATCGCGACGAACTGTATACGAAGTTTAAGGATTATATCAAATACCGACCACCACATAATTGGCGATCCCGACGCGCGAACACGAAACAATCTTGAACGACGTAATCCAATTCCTAAAATCCAACGTATTCGATTACAATTGTAACTATCATTTGGATTATAATTATAACTGTGGATTTATTATCTCATTATTTTAATTATACGTACATTATCTCACGAACATTATTGAACATAACGATAATATTCATAATAAACAACGATATTTTTACAAACAATTGATATTTTGGTGCAATTTAGTAAGTCCGTTCTTTGTTATAAATTGTACCATTTGTTTTTATCATTGTTTTTATCGACTCACTTTTCTCTGTGACATTCGCATTATATTTGTGTAATTTTTTTATCTTTATAAATATGTCTTTAAGTAACGATACAATAGAACTTTCCCAAACGCCGTCCGTGAGGTCCATTAATGTAACTATTCCTCCTTTTAAGGTCACAGATCCTCAACTTTGGTTTACCAGACTTGAACATTACTTTGTAGCTAATCGTGTTCATACACAGCGAGATAAATTTGGCCACGCGAGCTCGCTACTTCCAGATGAAGTAGCAGATAACGTACGAGAGATTTTAATCAAGCCAGACATAGAAAAGCCATACGACGCATTAAAACAGGCAGTGATTAAAGCCGTCTCATTAAGCGACCGGCAAGCCATCGAACAGCTTCTCAGTCAAGTGCAGATAGGAGATAGGACTCCATCGCAGTTAAAAAACTATATGAGAAGCGTAATCGGAGACAGAAAAGTAGATAAAAACATATTTTATCAGTTGTGGTTACGACGACTCCCAGCGAACGTGCAGCAGATCCTTGCGGTTGAGGACAGCGATGTCGATATAGACAACATTGCTAAAATAGCCGATAGGATTTATGAGAGAATGAAACAAACGAGTCCGCAAGGGCATAGTACCACAATAGATGGACGAATCGATGCATTACAAAAGGAGATTAATGTTTTATGCCACAAGCTGATGAAACTAAATCAGAGCGATACGCAAAGAGGATGGTCACGAAGTAGATCAAGGGAAAGAAGTCGATCACGTTCTAGGAGACGCTCAGCTCCTACAATATGTTGGTACCATCAAACTTTCGGCGATAAAGCTCGAAACTGTAGATCACCATGTAAATTCAAACGAACACACCGATTGTCGATAACCGCCGCAACAACTACAACAGCTCCTAGAAACAGTCGTTTATTTTACGTTCAGGATAGAGTAACAGGCGCTCAATTCTTAGTGGATACGGGAGCAGAAGTAAGCGTCGTGCCTCCAGTAAGTAACGAAACACGAAATATCGATACAGCGCTAACGCTTAAGGCAGCAAATAAATCCGATATAAAAACATATGGCAAGCGAAAAGTAACCTTGAATTTCGGTCGTACTACCTCATTCCGCTGGGAATTCATTATCGCAGATGTATCCGTACCTATAATTGGTATTGATTTCTTAAAGAATTTTGACTTACTAGTGGATACCCGACGAAACCGGCTCGTGAACGGCGACCATTCAGTAGTGATAAGAGGAGTGACGACTGATCACGCATCCATGAATTTAGTAGTGTCAAAAGACAAAAACGAGCCATATAGATCGCTTCTAAACGAGTATGCCGATCTAACGAAGGTATCATACGATAACAGAGATCTTAAACATACGGTACAGCACCATATTATAACGAAAGGTCCACCGACTAAATCAAGACCACGAAGGCTAGACCCGAAAAGGTTGAATGTCGCGAAACGAGAGTTCGAAAAGTTGACGAAGCTTGGTATCATAAGACCTTCTAATAGTCTGTGGGCGTCCCCATTGCATATGGTTTCGAAGAAGAATGGGGAAATCAGGCCATGCGGAGACTATAGAGCCCTTAACAGGCAAACGATAGCAGACAGATATCCGATACCACATATCCACGATATTACTACCAATATGGAAGGTGCCACGATATTTTCGAAAATCGATCTCGTTCGAGCTTATTACCATATTCCCGTAGCGGCAGAAGATATATCTAAAACGGCTATAATTACTCCATTTGGGTTATTCGAGTTTTTGCGAATGCCCTTCGGATTAACTAATGCAGCCCAAACCTTCCAAAGATTCATCGATCAGGTCGTCAGGGGATTGACAGGAGTTCACGCATATATCGATGATATACTAGTAGCTAGCTCTACCAGGGAAGAACATCTACAACATCTACGACAATTGTTTACGAGACTTCAAGAACATGGTGTCACTATTAACGTGGAAAAGTGTGAATTTGGAAAGGAATCATTGCAATTCCTAGGTCACATGATAAATTCACATGGTATCATGCCAGTTCCGACAGAAATTGCTGCTATTCGTAATTATCCGTTGCCCGATTCACAAAGAAAATTACGAAGATTCTTGGGGCTAATAAACTATTATAGACGATTTATCCCAAACTGCGCAGCAATATTACAGCCATTGACGGACGCCTTGCGAGGACATACTCGAACATTCCGTCTATCAGCGGATGCTATACAGGCTTTCGAGAACGCTAAGCGAGCGCTAAACGAGAAGATGATGTTGGTACGACGAAAGAACGAAGCGCCATTAGCAGTAATGACAGACGCATCGAACTTAGCAGTAGGAGCCGTTTTGCAGCAGTTAGTAAACGGTGCATGGGAGCCACTTTCATTTTTCTCGAAAAGATTAAATCCTACCCAAACGAGATATAGTACTTTTGGACGAGAATTATTAGCAATCTACTTGGCAATAAAACACTTCCGTCATATGGTCGAAGGCATAAGTTTTACCGTCTATACAGACCACAAACCGCTAACGAAAGCATTAAGCGCAAAGCAAGACAATTATTCCCCGAGAGAGATCCGACAACTAGAGTTCATTTCACAGTTCACGTCCGACATACAGTACGTTAAAGGACAAGAAAACGATGTGGCCGACGCATTGTCACGAGCAACGATAAGCACACTTATGGCAAGTGGAATTGATTATAACGGTCTAGCAAAGTTGCAGGAGAGAGACATCGAGCTAAATAAACTCAGATCCGGTTGTTCAACATCATTAGTACTCGAAGAGGTGCGGTTTGGTAACACGAAAGTAATTTGCGATACATCAACAGGCCGACCGCGACCATTTATCCCGAAAACGTTGCGACACAAAATATTCGAAAGCATGCACAACATGTCGCACCCAGGAATAAAAGCCACGATAAAGCTGATTAGTGAACGATTCGTATGGACAAACATGAATCACGATGTACGTAATTGGACACAAGCATGCATGAAGTGCCAAAAAGTTAAGGTACATCGTCATACTAGCTCTGCAGTAGGTCCGTTTTCGCACCCAGACACTAGATTTGAACATATACACATCGATATTGTAGGACCACTGCCCGTTTCAAATGGATACAACTATATCTTTACATGCATCGATAGGTTTACACGATGGCCGGTAGCAGTGCCGATAAAAGACACCTCAGCTGAAACGGTAGCTAAAACCCTAGTTGAAAATTGGATTTCTTACTACGGTGTACCAACGATTATCACAACGGATAGAGGAGCACAATTCGAAAGTCGACTCTTTCAGCAGCTTACTGAACTCCTCGGTATTAAACGAATCCGAACGACGTCGTACCATCCAATGGCAAACGGAATGGTTGAACGCCTACATAGGCAATTAAAAGCGTCCCTTACAGCCGTCATCGTTAACAACGATTGGTCTAATAAACTTCCCCTGGTAATGTTAGCTCTAAGAGCAACAATTAAACAAGACATGGGATGTTGTCCGGCCGAGTTAGTTTACGGAACTACTCTACGGTTACCCGGAGAATTTTTCACTTCAAGTAAAAATGTCCCGACTGATGTAACCGGCTATGTGCAACGCCTGAGAAAGCACATGAGCGATTTAAAAATAACACCTCCCAGACCACAACAACGACGGGTATTCATACCACAGGAACTACATAACAGCTCTCACGTATTCATCAGAAGAGATAAAGTACAACCACCTCTTCAACCGAGTTACGACGGACCATTTAAAGTGATAGAGAGGACAAATAAAACGGTTACCATAGAAAAAGCTGGGAAGACAGATGTAATTAGCATCGATCGAGTAAAGCCAGCTTTCATCGATAGCGATATTCAATCAACAAGTACAGACTCATCTAAGATGGTCATACCAGCGAAACACGAGTCCCAAAAATCAACAACGTTAACGCAACAAAAAGACAAGACTCCGATAACAACAAGATCCGGCCGCAGAGTAAGATGGCCCCAACATTATGTCGCTACAATTTTCTATTAATAATAATCTACTATTTGGAATATTAATTATAACTTCTACCTCATCGTATACACATGCATTATTAAGCTCATGTTATACGCTATAAAACTCAACGTATCTTATGTACCCTTACACTTATGCGTATAATTTTTGTTTAAAATGTAAAGACAATACCGCTTTCCTTCTATTTCTTGCTATTATTTTATGTAACCTCACGGACGGGCGCAAACCAAATGTACAGCACACACCAACTTCATCTTAATTTTGTATAAGCCATTTTTCTACCCTATTCAGTCTATTATTTTTTTTATGCAAACACAGACATTTTCCATATATCTTTGTTTGCAGGGGGGAGCTAATATAGCGACTCACGTGCTAATGGGTTTATTTTCATTTAACCCAGTTAAGCCCTTTTTGTTAACTTATTTAGCGGACAAAGCCATCCGCGCTATAACAATTTATTGTATCCTTATTATTATTTTGCGCTTGTATGAAATACGTATGCTTGAATATTGATTACTGCCTACGCATTTATTCACTCTGCTAATCTTACTACTAACCGCTTATTCGATTCGATTACTCATTCATTTCACATGGTATATATATGTCCATGTTATTCATATTGAACACTCAATCGCTCACTCGCTCGCACGGTCTCGTCACGCTCTTGCTCTGGCTCTCGTTCGCTTGCTTGCCTTTCGGCACAACTCTTCTATGCTTGTTTAACACATCTGTACATTTGGATATATGTGTGTGGTTTCGCAATAAACGTAATCGACACTTCGTATTTGCCTTCTGATTAATATACCGTTGGTACGTTATATAGAACGGTTATCGCGACGAACTGTATACGAAGTTTAAGGATTATATCAAATACCGACCACCACAATATATTCCCTGTTTTATATCTAACGTTTTTAATGTAAACCAATGTATGCAACCTATTTTTTCCTTTTATACGCTATTAGTATTTCAATGGTTTATCCGCCATGCAGATCTTTCCAGTCATTGCACTATGTACAAACCATGAACTTGTTATTTTTAAACAGTAAAGCTAGATTGTTCGCTCCTAACATTCAAATGCTAATCATATATTTGTGCTATTCAGGTCGCGCATTTATGTTATCCATTGTTTTCAGAAGTCAACGAATTTTCTGTTAGACACAAGTATAGTCTTAGACAATTTTATTTTACAACCTTATTTCCTTCACTACTGACACCGATATTTCCCATTACATAAACATTTATCTTAAAAAATGTTATTAAAATCAACTGATGTAAAGTCACATTGCACAATTCATGGACAAACCAGACACATTTTTAAGAGGATAAAGGATGGAATTACTAACATCTAAATTTACAAAAGAAGTAGTATAAACTTAAGTCACAGGCTTTTTAAACAAAGGTGAATAGTGGTTAGCACTGGAATCCGGGATCCGTCAGCTGGATGTACGTGAATCCCAGAGGTGATGTTCACTATGGGACTCAAACCCAGTACCATTCGCTTCAAACGCGCTTTTTGGATTCCACTGCTTGTCATTATCCATCTTTGCTTTAAAAGCTTGTGATTTAAGGCTATATCAAGGCAATGCGCACAGGATGCACAAATGCCAACATGATACTGATTAATTGTAGTCCTAAATAACAATGGGGAGATACAATTAAAACAAAACCAATTGAATTTGAAGCAGTATGAAGTTTATCGTTTTATCACAACTAACACAATCTGATTCTAGGTTATAACTAAGCATCTTGTAATGTTTATGAAATTCATCAAAAACAATAGCTAATAGACAACAAATTACAAGCTAATGAATGATACAGTTATTGAACAACGAATTGAAACCATTTGTAGATGACCTACGAATGATAGCCATCTATATAACTTTAAGAAAAAAGCTTCTACAGACTATAGTTATTTACAGAATTAAACAAAATTATTATCCGAGCATACATTTAGATTATTTGAAACACTAAAGCCCTGTTACAATAAATATAATTTGCTAACTAATCAAAAGAATGATTAACAAAGGTAGTTTAGTTATTCATCTTCCACAAATGACCACAATGAATCCTTAAAAATAACGGACATCATAGAACCAGTCAACCTCCATAATTATTTTTGTTTAATCAAATATTTGTTAGATGCCAAGAATCCCAACTTATCTGCTTATATCTGTTTAGCTTTCAACAAAATTGAACATGGACAAGGAAATATTTGAATCCTTGTTATAAATAAATAAATCAAAGATTCTTTAATTGTTTAATACACAGTCAAACAATCGACAGACTTTTGAACAGTTAACGAGAAGTTCAATAGACAGATTTATAATTACTGATTCAGCTAGAAAAACAATGTATTTTGATCTATGTGTAAGTGTTGATAATCCATCTAATGTTGAGAAGAATTGGATAATCCTTCAGTATGAATATCTGGTACCCTCTTACTTACTTACTTACTTACGCCTGTTACTCCTAATGGAGCATAGGCCGCCGACCAGCATTTCCCAACCCACTTTGTTCTGAGCCTTCCTTTCTAGTTCCATCCAATTTTTGTTCATTTTTTTCATGTCTATTTCCATTTCTCGGCGTAATGTGTTCTTTGGCCTTTTTCTTTTTCTTTGGCCGTGAGGATTCCATAGGAGGGATTGCCTTGTGACTCAGTTGGGTGCTTTCCTCATTGTGTGTCCTATCCACTTCTAGCGCTTCTTCCTGATTTCTTCCCCCGCTGGGATCTGGTTTGAAATTTTTAGCTTAAAATGAAAAAAACGTAAGCTTTTTGTTTTGTTCATTGTGACATTAATGATACAATTTAAGTGAAGAAATGTTAGTTCCTCACACATAGTTCTACACTGATATATAGTTTTTTGTAATATGATACAAATTTGATGTCAAATACATGGTGGCAAATTAAAATAAGGTGACATTCCACAATCAGTTATTTAAAGATCAGGTAGTAAGACACCTTAGGTGCAATTAAAATGTTAACAAAATGGTAAGGTTTAGATAGTTTAAGAAAATAAAACTTTGAAAAATGTAATAATCTCTAAATAGAAGGCTACAGTAAGTTAAGAGTGTAAAAACTACACCGGTAGAATGAGGTAAGGTCTGCTAATAAATAGTTCTATGACTTCCGCTCTATATAAAAACCGGATTATGTAACCATAGGGTAAGCTTCATAGGATTCTAGAGATAACTTCAAAGCTTCAGGATTGTAAGCTAGGTAACTATTATCAACTAGGTGAGCTAAGACAAAGATAATTATTGTTTTCTTTTCTCCTTAGGCCAACTATGAGGGTGGTATAATATTTTTAATGCTTTTGAAATGTCCGTTTAAATCCTTTTCTTCATGTTGGTGCGAATTTCGTCTTATAATGGAAATTCTGAAATAAATCTAATTATTGGTATACAATATATTCCCTGTTTTATATCTAACGTTTTTAATGTAAACCAATGTATGCAACCTATTTTTTCCTTTTATACGCTATTAGTATTTCAATGGTTTATCCGCCATGCAGATCTTTCCAGTCATTGCACTATGTACAAACCATGAACTTGTTATTTTTAAACAGTAAAGCTAGATTGTTCGCTCCTAACATTCAAATGCTAATCATATATTTGTGCTATTCAGGTCGCGCATTTATGTTATCCATTGTTTTCAGAAGTCAACGAATTTTCTGTTAGACACAAGTATAGTCTTAGACAATTTTATTTTACAACCTTATTTCCTTCACTACTGACACCGATATTTCCCATTACATAAACATTTATCTTAAAAAATGTTATTAAAATCAACTGATGTAAAGTCACATTGCACAATTCATGGACAAACCAGACACATTTTTAAGAGGATAAAGGATGGAATTACTAACATCTAAATTTACAAAAGAAGTAGTATAAACTTAAGTCACAGGCTTTTTAAACAAAGGTGAATAGTGGTTAGCACTGGAATCCGGGATCCGTCAGCTGGATGTACGTGAATCCCAGAGGTGATGTTCACTATGGGACTCAAACCCAGTACCATTCGCTTCAAACGCGCTTTTTGGATTCCACTGCTTGTCATTATCCATCTTTGCTTTAAAAGCTTGTGATTTAAGGCTATATCAAGGCAATGCGCACAGGATGCACAAATGCCAACATGATACTGATTAATTGTAGTCCTAAATAACAATGGGGAGATACAATTAAAACAAAACCAATTGAATTTGAAGCAGTATGAAGTTTATCGTTTTATCACAACTAACACAATCTGATTCTAGGTTATAACTAAGCATCTTGTAATGTTTATGAAATTCATCAAAAACAATAGCTAATAGACAACAAATTACAAGCTAATGAATGATACAGTTATTGAACAACGAATTGAAACCATTTGTAGATGACCTACGAATGATAGCCATCTATATAACTTTAAGAAAAAAGCTTCTACAGACTATAGTTATTTACAGAATTAAACAAAATTATTATCCGAGCATACATTTAGATTATTTGAAACACTAAAGCCCTGTTACAATAAATATAATTTGCTAACTAATCAAAAGAATGATTAACAAAGGTAGTTTAGTTATTCATCTTCCACAAATGACCACAATGAATCCTTAAAAATAACGGACATCATAGAACCAGTCAACCTCCATAATTATTTTTGTTTAATCAAATATTTGTTAGATGCCAAGAATCCCAACTTATCTGCTTATATCTGTTTAGCTTTCAACAAAATTGAACATGGACAAGGAAATATTTGAATCCTTGTTATAAATAAATAAATCAAAGATTCTTTAATTGTTTAATACACAGTCAAACAATCGACAGACTTTTGAACAGTTAACGAGAAGTTCAATAGACAGATTTATAATTACTGATTCAGCTAGAAAAACAATGTATTTTGATCTATGTGTAAGTGTTGATAATCCATCTAATGTTGAGAAGAATTGGATAATCCTTCAGTATGAATATCTGGTACCCTCTTACTTACTTACTTACTTACGCCTGTTACTCCTAATGGAGCATAGGCTGCCGAACAGCATTTCCCAACCCACTTTGTTCTGAGCCTTCCTTTCTAGTTCCATCCAATTTTTGTTCATTTTTTTCATGTCTATTTCCATTTCTCGGCGTAATGTGTTCTTTGGCCTTTTTCTTTTTCTTTGGCCGTGAGGATTCCATAGGAGGGATTGCCTTGTGACTCAGTTGGGTGCTTTCCTCATTGTGTGTCCTATCCACTTCTAGCGCTTCTTCCTGATTTCTTCCCCCGCTGGGATCTGGTTTGAAATTTTTAGCTTAAAATGAAAAAAACGTAAGCTTTTTGTTTTGTTCATTGTGACATTAATGATACAATTTAAGTGAAGAAATGTTAGTTCCTCACACATAGTTCTACACTGATATATAGTTTTTTGTAATATGATACAAATTTGATGTCAAATACATGGTGGCAAATTAAAATAAGGTGACATTCCACAATCAGTTATTTAAAGATCAGGTAGTAAGACACCTTAGGTGCAATTAAAATGTTAACAAAATGGTAAGGTTTAGATAGTTTAAGAAAATAAAACTTTGAAAAATGTAATAATCTCTAAATAGAAGGCTACAGTAAGTTAAGAGTGTAAAAACTACACCGGTAGAATGAGGTAAGGTCTGCTAATAAATAGTTCTATGACTTCCGCTCTATATAAAAACCGGATTATGTAACCATAGGGTAAGCTTCATAGGATTCTAGAGATAACTTCAAAGCTTCAGGATTGTAAGCTAGGTAACTATTATCAACTAGGTGAGCTAAGACAAAGATAATTATTGTTTTCTTTTCTCCTTAGGCCAACTATGAGGGTGGTATAATATTTTTAATGCTTTTGAAATGTCCGTTTAAATCCTTTTCTTCATGTTGGTGCGAATTTCGTCTTATAATGGAAATTCTGAAATAAATCTAATTATTGGTATACAATATATTCCCTGTTTTATATCTAACGTTTTTAATGTAAACCAATGTATGCAACCTATTTTTTCCTTTTATACGCTATTAGTATTTCAATGGTTTATCCGCCATGCAGATCTTTCCAGTCATTGCACTATGTACAAACCATGAACTTGTTATTTTTAAACAGTAAAGCTAGATTGTTCGCTCCTAACATTCAAATGCTAATCATATATTTGTGCTATTCAGGTCGCGCATTTATGTTATCCATTGTTTTCAGAAGTCAACGAATTTTCTGTTAGACACAAGTATAGTCTTAGACAATTTTATTTTACAACCTTATTTCCTTCACTACTGACACCGATATTTCCCATTACATAAACATTTATCTTAAAAAATGTTATTAAAATCAACTGATGTAAAGTCACATTGCACAATTCATGGACAAACCAGACACATTTTTAAGAGGATAAAGGATGGAATTACTAACATCTAAATTTACAAAAGAAGTAGTATAAACTTAAGTCACAGGCTTTTTAAACAAAGGTGAATAGTGGTTAGCACTGGAATCCGGGATCCGTCAGCTGGATGTACGTGAATCCCAGAGGTGATGTTCACTATGGGACTCAAACCCAGTACCATTCGCTTCAAACGCGCTTTTTGGATTCCACTGCTTGTCATTATCCATCTTTGCTTTAAAAGCTTGTGATTTAAGGCTATATCAAGGCAATGCGCACAGGATGCACAAATGCCAACATGATACTGATTAATTGTAGTCCTAAATAACAATGGGGAGATACAATTAAAACAAAACCAATTGAATTTGAAGCAGTATGAAGTTTATCGTTTTATCACAACTAACACAATCTGATTCTAGGTTATAACTAAGCATCTTGTAATGTTTATGAAATTCATCAAAAACAATAGCTAATAGACAACAAATTACAAGCTAATGAATGATACAGTTATTGAACAACGAATTGAAACCATTTGTAGATGACCTACGAATGATAGCCATCTATATAACTTTAAGAAAAAAGCTTCTACAGACTATAGTTATTTACAGAATTAAACAAAATTATTATCCGAGCATACATTTAGATTATTTGAAACACTAAAGCCCTGTTACAATAAATATAATTTGCTAACTAATCAAAAGAATGATTAACAAAGGTAGTTTAGTTATTCATCTTCCACAAATGACCACAATGAATCCTTAAAAATAACGGACATCATAGAACCAGTCAACCTCCATAATTATTTTTGTTTAATCAAATATTTGTTAGATGCCAAGAATCCCAACTTATCTGCTTATATCTGTTTAGCTTTCAACAAAATTGAACATGGACAAGGAAATATTTGAATCCTTGTTATAAATAAATAAATCAAAGATTCTTTAATTGTTTAATACACAGTCAAACAATCGACAGACTTTTGAACAGTTAACGAGAAGTTCAATAGACAGATTTATAATTACTGATTCAGCTAGAAAAACAATGTATTTTGATCTATGTGTAAGTGTTGATAATCCATCTAATGTTGAGAAGAATTGGATAATCCTTCAGTATGAATATCTGGTACCCTCTTACTTACTTACTTACTTACGCCTGTTACTCCTAATGGAGCATAGGCTGCCGAACAGCATTTCCCAACCCACTTTGTTCTGAGCCTTCCTTTCTAGTTCCATCCAATTTTTGTTCATTTTTTTCATGTCTATTTCCATTTCTCGGCGTAATGTGTTCTTTGGCCTTTTTCTTTTTCTTTGGCCGTGAGGATTCCATAGGAGGGATTGCCTTGTGACTCAGTTGGGTGCTTTCCTCATTGTGTGTCCTATCCACTTCTAGCGCTTCTTCCTGATTTCTTCCCCCGCTGGGATCTGGTTTGAAATTTTTAGCTTAAAATGAAAAAAACGTAAGCTTTTTGTTTTGTTCATTGTGACATTAATGATACAATTTAAGTGAAGAAATGTTAGTTCCTCACACATAGTTCTACACTGATATATAGTTTTTTGTAATATGATACAAATTTGATGTCAAATACATGGTGGCAAATTAAAATAAGGTGACATTCCACAATCAGTTATTTAAAGATCAGGTAGTAAGACACCTTAGGTGCAATTAAAATGTTAACAAAATGGTAAGGTTTAGATAGTTTAAGAAAATAAAACTTTGAAAAATGTAATAATCTCTAAATAGAAGGCTACAGTAAGTTAAGAGTGTAAAAACTACACCGGTAGAATGAGGTAAGGTCTGCTAATAAATAGTTCTATGACTTCCGCTCTATATAAAAACCGGATTATGTAACCATAGGGTAAGCTTCATAGGATTCTAGAGATAACTTCAAAGCTTCAGGATTGTAAGCTAGGTAACTATTATCAACTAGGTGAGCTAAGACAAAGATAATTATTGTTTTCTTTTCTCCTTAGGCCAACTATGAGGGTGGTATAATATTTTTAATGCTTTTGAAATGTCCGTTTAAATCCTTTTCTTCATGTTGGTGCGAATTTCTTTGGCCTTTTTCTTTTTCTTTGGCCGTGAGGATTCCATAGGAGGGATTGCCTTGTGACTCAGTTGGGTGCTTTTCTCAATGTGTGTCCTATCTTATATCCTCTAGTTAAATAAATACAAGTATATTTTGTTCATTCTCCAAGTTGATTTTGATAATATCGAAGTCGTTAATTAAAACTTCCCAATTGAATTATGTAACTCAAACGAAGAAAAATTCACAACAATTAAATACATTCAAGACTTCATCAAGAAAATGAAGTGTATTCAAGTATCGTTTCTTGTTTTAAAACGTTTCATGGTGACAATTAATGTCAGATAACACTGGAAACATCACTAGAATTATGATGAAATCATACAAAAATAATCCAAATGAATCTAATGTAGGAATTATGTTTCTATACAGTTTTAAGCTTTAATTATCAGCATGTTTCTACTCCACACTAATCACTTGTAGTGTATCAAGTTATATCTAATCTCTTTTTTTTAAAGCTACACTTGAGTAACAATCTATGTACAAAAACACTTAACTACTACTTACAGCTATAAAAATATGAGACATAGTTTAATACTGTATAAAGAATATAAGTACAATGAAATCAAATGACGGAAATAATATTATCGATCAAACAAGCTGATCAAAAAGGGGAAGACACAAATGATGTATTCACATTGTTTAAATAGATTAAGAAAAAACTTTAAAAAATTTAAAACAATAAAAATATTCTAAACTGTAAAAAGTGATAGGAAACTGTTAGGAAAGCTAAGGCAACATTAACATTCTTACATGATCATACGTAAAGTAAACATCTCAAACTAATTTAGTACTCTGTATATTCAGATCCATTTTCTAGTCAATAATTCATATATATATATATATATATTGTCTGGATACTGCCCATTTTCCTCTAACAAAACATTACACAACACAGCATCTTCACTTGAGTTAGTAGTAATTCGATTATCTATAAAGTTTGGACTTTTCCGTATAGCGCAAGAGTATATTTAACTGGTAACGACCACAAATAATAAATTAAAACATTTTAAAATACCACAATGTAATGTGAAATTCTCAAATTTGGAAATTGGACAATTTTTGAATGTTACGGAAATCTCTGCTTACTCAACACTGTTTACAGTCCACTATTCACGATAGTATTTTACAAGAACTAACAGGGTCATAGTATTTCAAAAGGTTTGTATTCACCAGGTGTTATTGTTCAAATAGGACTAAATACATGTCCTGTATCTCACCCAATGTTAACCAGTGTTCTAAGTCTAACCAAAAATTCTTCTATTGTTTCAATGATTGGTAAATGTTTGACTGTTTGTTTGTTTTAATCGATGATACTTAGTTTTGCTTGTTCGTTGTTACAGTTAAATTGTCAAAAGTTTTCATAGACAAAATATGTACTTGTTTCACGATAATTAATTGATATTCACACGCACAGTCAAAAGAAGAATTTGCTTTGTTATGTTGTTTGTTTAAACAAATAAATTTCTGGTAAATTATCCGGTTAAAACAACATGATGCTTTTTGTTTCATTAAAAATTTATCACAATAATGAAAGATTCCACAATCGACATATATTAATCACCTTAGGAATATAAAGATTGAGTATCTTTCGTTAGATGCAGATAATTAAAATAATATGGATACAGTTTTAGCAGTGATGTTCTATGAATCTACGTTTTATAAATATTTATTGTATCATGTCATTTTGAAGAACAGGTTAAAAGGGTATTTAAATTTACTATCACATCAATCCCGACAAAGTTCTCTATCGACTACATTTAATTATTTAACAAATTAATGTACGGCTCGGAAACTCGAGTTAAATAAACTAGTGTTCACAGAGCGACTTGACTGGTAGAACTTAATCATCACTAAAAAACAAAGTCAACATCATATTGATCATCATTCAGTGATCGATGAATTTGGATATTTTCATTGGATTATGCAAGTGGAGAATGGTTTCCGTTTATTTAATAAATGTTAATCAAATAGCGGTCATATTTACACTGTAAATATAATTCTATACGCTGTAGAATACAGTACTTAATATTATCATCAGTCTTATTGTTATTCAATTAGGAACATTTACGCATTCAAGTGATGTGTGATCTATACTAAGCATAAGATCAATAAATAATAAACAAAAGTAAAAAAATAATGTTATAAGCAAAGATGGATGATAGCTACTGATGCAATCCAGGACGCACGTTTCATCCTATTGAGGGCTCATCAGCTGGATACAACCGCATCTCAAAGTGGATGTTCTCATCTGGGACTTGAACCCAATACCGTTCGATTCAAATACTATCACTTTATCCATTTAACTACTGAGTGCTAATAGCTACTTACTTGTGCAGTAGTCATAGTAAGCACATATGCTGATAAGAGAATGATCAATTGCAGTCCTAAACATTAATAGAAAAACTCAAACAACCAATACAAAAATGAATTAAAAATAACATTATCGAAAAGTAACTAACTGAAAATGAAATAAAATCCAACAAATATAGTCATAAAATGCTGATTTATGTAAGAATAAGAAACATATCCAAAAAGTACTTATTATTTGACAAAGTATAATACCAAAAATCAGTTAATTTTAGAAAGTTCAGGTTTTTAAGTTCTATAAATTATGTATACTTTAAGTTTGTCACTAAACAATGGCTGATAAATTGTTTTGACCTATCGACTCCATTTTTTTAAACACACTATCGGATAGGATAATAAGCTGTCGAACAAATGTCGATTCCATATGTGGACAGTGATTCAATATCGTGGATTGGTTGAAGTTAGATATTAACACGGTTGGATGCCGGCTCAGTGGTCTAGAAGTTAGGCGTTCGCACGCGAGACCGATAGGTCCTGGGTTCGAACCTCGCGGAGGGCGGGGTCGTGGATGCGCACTGCAAAGGAGTACCGTAGTAGGACGAAACGGCCATCCAGTGCTCCCAGGTCTAGCTTCAGTTGACTCATGAACTCAACTATTATATGTATATATTAGAATCCAAATGTGTATATCATATGATTAATGGTTATCAATGAATTTTCTGAAATTTTATTGAATCTACAAAGCAGTTTGATTTAATACACAAACCCTTTGTTAAAGTTAGGTATTGTAATTAAGCGTACAGAATTAAAGCTGATGAAAGCTTCTTAAAATAACTTTGAATCAACAATTTTACATTCACCTTGTAAATATTGGAAATTAGATTCATTTGGTATTGTTTACTTGAATCATTCCATTTATGTTTAGGACTGCAATTGATCATTCTCTTATCAGTATATGTGCTTACTTTGAGTATTGCACAAGTAAGTAGCTATTAGTACTCAGTAGTTAAGTGGATAATGTGGTAGTATTTGAATCGAACGGTATTGGGTTCAAGTCCCAGATGAGAACATCCACTTTGAGATGCGGTTGCATCCAGCTTATGAATTTCAAATTCCACTTCTAGCCATCATCCATCTTCTTTTTATATTGAAAAATATACTAATTAATAGTTGTCACTGTAATAAGCAATCAGTAGATTATGAAAATCACTGGAATAAATGGATTGGTCATTCGTTTTCCAAACAAAAGAAATCTTTTCACTCATTCTAAATTTATTTCTTAGCACAAAAGTAAGTCGAATGGAATAAATGTTCACAGCTGTTTTTTCTCTTTTCTTTTTTCTTTTTTTTGATTATCTTAAGTGAACTAAGAAGTTTATCTGTTGAACTTGATTGAAAAAGAAAATTCTTTTCTGTAGTATCCATTTCCTCAACTTATTCTATTCACTTCACGTAATTTTTTCTTCTTTAATTTTGATCTAAATAAGAAGGATAATAATCATTAAAAAAAAGAACGAATTCATTATAATAACCATATTTTTCTTTCCAGTAGATGTAACATTCCGTTCATCAACTTCCAGTTCAAGTGGTTCTTTTGTGTTCCCTTTTCTCTTTTATTTACAATATTTATGAATAAAAAGAAAATAATCCTTTATTTATTCATGTCTATTTTATTCTTCTACAGTAAGAAAATGTTGTTCAATAGAAGTAGTACAATATGATTCTTTCTTCTTTGAAATATTATTTCTATTCTGATAGGAAGTTTGATTACGTTTCATTTTTTTTATTGTGTTCGATTAATTCACAATAGTTTGATTTCTATTTTAAAAATAGTCAAACTTTTTTATTCGTTAAAGTTAGATATTAACACTGTTGGATGTCGGCTCAGTGGTTTAGAAGTTAAGCGTTTGAGCGCGAGACCGATAGGTCCTGGATTTGAATATCGCGGGGTGGCATCGTGGATACGCACTTCTGCGGGGTCTTATACACTAGGACGAAACAGCCATCCAGTGCTCTTAGATTCTACATGGCGGTCTAGCTTCAACTGACTTTTGAATGAAACTACTATAGTTACTACAATGTCCAGGAATCCCCATTCTGTTAATTTAAAAAAAGTATAAATTTAATAATGAATCAGTTTACTGTTATTCAGATTGGTTAGTGTAATTCTGAACGTTGTTGCATTTGTAATACTGAAAATTTCTATTGGATTTTCAAGCTGAAAGTGGTTCTTTTCTAAAATAAAACCACATTTAGTTTCATTTGTTTCACAACTTGTCTGTACTGTTTATGTGAAATTTTCGCAATTCATTCCATAACAGTCAGAATTTGTGATATGGTGGAAAGAAAAGTCAATTGTAGATTGAATTGATCATTATGAGTTTTATTCAACATTAATTCCCTTCTAATACAATGTCATAACCATTCACTATAGTATTTTAGAATATTAAAGATTCCCATTGTGAAAATTAGAACAACACATATAAGCGAACAATTGTTTTCAATTAGATCGTCATCAGGCTTTACTCTAATATACATGAATATTTATACGAAAATTTTAAACCAATCAAGGCAATATGAGTCAATAATCACAATGAAATAGAATAAGTCACTACACATAATAGGTAAAAGTACAAGTTGATAGTACGAAGACAGGTGAACAGATAGTGGTAAGAATAATAAACTACAATAACAAACTCTTATCAATAGTTAATCGTTGGAAATAGAAGGTCAAATAAACATGGGTAAATAGACTAGGAATAGTAATCACAAAACCTTAAAAATCATTACGTAATAAGATATGTGTAAATAATTAGATAGTGAAGAATACAAAGAGGCGGATAATGATAAACAAATAATGGATGTGGAAATAAGGTTAACAATAACACAGATAGAATAAAATAAATAATGATAATAATAAAATTTAAAATAAAATAAAAATAAAAAATTGTTAGTTAAGTTATAACTGGCCATGGAAGGGATAGTGGGGTTACGTATTTCTTCTGTACACATAGATTGGGGTTATATGTACGAATTCCAATGGCTTCAGCTATATATAGGAGACGGGAACGGACTCCGTCGGGAAATGATGGAGGTATACGATAGATAACTCGAAATGATTTCGATTTCTCTACTGCATGACCGCTATCAATAAGATGTGCTAGTATAGAACTGCGAATAGTTTTTCTCTGACCCTTTATGTACCAAGTTGGTAGATGTTCACTCATTCGTTGGTTAAGTTGCCTGGTAGTACGCCCTATATAGCTATCTCCACAGGAGCAGCTGAATTTGTAAATGCACATGGAAGAGGCCAACTCAGGTAACTTATCCTTCGTTTGAGTAGACATCGCTGGTCGACAAGAGAAGGTCAACGCAAGATTGGCTGCGTAGAATGTCTTGGTGATTACTTTGGTTAACCTATATTTCAGAGTGTCACTAGCCACATCCCCGTTGAATTGCACTTTCTTGTATAAAGGTTTCTTACGAACAGTCGAAATCTCCGACTTCTTTATTATATCCTGCATGTGTTTCTTGATGAACGCGCTGGGGTAGCCGATCTCGGTCAGTGAGTTCTTGAGAAATTCAAGCTCCTGACTTAGAGTGTCTACTGTACAGATCTTTTTTGCTCTGCTCGTGAGACATCTGACCAAATTCCTCTTGTACCGGATGGGTGTGAAACTGCAGAAGTGAGTATATTGGCATGAAGAGGGGTTTCTTCTATACACGCTTCTACTTAATGTGCCGTCACTTCGTCTGCTTAGCGTGACGTCAAGGAAGCTCAGCTTCTTATCATGCTCGCTTTCACCAGTGAAGGTGATCGCTGGGTGAACACTGTTGAACTGGTCTAGGAGTTCCTCTTTACTAGTGTTTTGGTCTACGATAATGAATGTGTCGTCAATGTATCGGCAATATAAATCCAGTTTCTTAATAGTCTCATTGAGAGGTCCGTTTTCTAACTTTGCTAGGAAGAGGTCAGCTAAAATCGGGCCTAGAGGCGAGCCCATGGCTATCCCGTCCATTTGTCTGTAGTAAGTATTGTTGAAGACAAAATGTACATTCAGAGTGCATCTTAGGAGCAGTTCCCTTAGGCTATCGTTAGGCAGGCCAATGTTGATTTGTTTCTTTGATATTTGCTTGCATATAAAATCAATAGTCTCTATAAGTGGTACGTTGGTGAACAAAGATTCTACATCCAATGAGATCATATTTTTCATACTGACATTAACATTTTCTACTTTGGAGATGAAGTTGAAGACATCTTTTACACTATTTCTAACAACTGATTTATGTAAAGGTTCTAGGATTCGTACTAGCCACTTTGCGATTTTGTGGTAAGGAGAATTGTACATATCTAGAACTGGGCGTAGAGGAAGGCCCGGTTTATGTACTTTAGGCAAACCATACAATCGTGGTGTAAATGATCCAGTCGGCTTAATTGAATCGTAAATCTCAGTCGTAATTATTCCCTTTTTCGTTAGATCTTTAAGGAAATTGGCCAATTGTCTTTCTACTTTATTATTGATGTCACAATTACTAGTAATTTTCTGAAATTTGCTAGAATCGCTAAGCATTGTTTCCATTTTTCCCATGTAATCATTTTTGTTCATGAGAACTATACGATAATTGTATCATTGAAGAGAATATATTAGTTGTACTATAATCATTTATAGCTTCAATAGAAAATAAATAATATTTATTTGGTATTAAATCTTTCAATTCTATATGGAAATATGAATTTTTAATTTTATTTTCATCATGTTTTATAAGTAAATTGAATAATTGAGTATTTGCATTATTATCATTTGATAACCATAATCTATATGTGATATGATACCTGTAGAATTATGATCTACTATGATATTAGTACTGCTCTAATAATAGACCTAATCCCAAAATTGTAGATTCGTCATGATATAACTGCCTAATCTATAAGATCTTACGTGGAAGTCACACCATTGACTACACCAACTCACTGTATCGTATCAATTACCAATACCTGATGAGGAACAAGGTTAGGATAGAGAAAGAACAATATATTTAATATGAATGAGATATAGGATAACATCCAGCAGGGACCACGCCTGCATGGCCGAGCCATGCCACTCGATCAACCCCAGTCCATTCCGTTCATTGTTCGCGCCTTCTCCATTGTTAGGTATTTCTCGGCGTTAAATATTGAATATTTATTTTCTGAGTAGTCTCGTGTTCACAGCTTTGTGGATTGTGTGGCTATTGTCCAATCTAATTGAGAACCCTAACTATCAACTGTTAAACATAATCCTTATTATTCACATAGGTTTATAACCCCCATTTAACCCTAGTAAGTTGGTGGACACTCTCAAGGTCACTTTAGCGTCGATCAAAGGTCATCCATAAATTGAATTTAATTTAAATAAAATCCAGTACTGAAACGTCGTAACAACGCTTCTTTTTGTCTGCTAATTAGTCTTGATTTCTTATAAAATTTTCTAGTCAATTTCGCTGAACTGAATATAGAGCAAAACCTCAAGATGAACAATTAATTTCAACATTTCACACATCAAAATACATCCAACATTTTTCCCAATTTATTCGTTTGAATTTTTCTTTGTTTTCTGAAATGGTGAAGTTTGGAATAAATTATATAGTTCTTGTTCAGATTAGCATTTCTTTTACTAAAAACCTACAATATATGAAAAGATATTTCATCAACTACTGAACAATCAGATGTTATCTATATTATTCAAGCAAAGTATTATAACGATATAAACATTTCAGTGATGAATATTATATCATAATTGAATGAAAAAACGGACAATTTCAACGGCAAACTAATAATTCAATCGGAAATTTCATGTCAAACATTTATTACATATTAAAGAGTAATAATGTATTTCTAAAATCTCAGCAAAAGAATTTGAAGTAAATCTAACGTTTCGCCTGGCAATCTGGTCCAAGCTTTTTCATTTTGTTTTAATTATATGATATCCTTCATATTCATTTTGTTTCACTTCATTGCCTACTCGTTTAACTTATTGGTGGTCATTATATAATAAAAATAATATTCATTATTCGTATATTATTATTATTATTGTATTGCTGTTCTACTTAACAGACTAATATGTCTCACAATAGTTAATGGTTTTTTAATATAAAAAATAGGAATCAAATCGAAACCGTTGTCTAATAATCCTCTTTTTTCTTGTTTCAATACCTTGAACTGAATATAAATGAACATTTACATGTGATAATTGTTTGTTTAAGGCTTTTTTGTTATTCTATGTTTGCTATTAAGAGAAATACTATAGTCATAAACGTATATGAAATATTTTGGATCGCGGGTGCGCACCGCTGAGAAGTCCAACACTAGGACGAAACGGCCATCCAGTGCTTCCAGGTTTTCCATGGTGGTCTAGCTCCAGTTGACTGATGATCTCAACTATTGGATTTTATATAAATAAGATGAGAATAAGCAGAATTCAGAATACTTTTATTTTCGAAAAGAAATATTATTATCACAGATACATGTGGGGATAAACCGGTTTTTTTCTGTACAATAATTCTTAAATAACAATATAATGAAGCCGAACTCTACTAACAACTGAATAAGTAACAATATACGCAATTTATGGAGATTGTTCAATGAAATCGAGATCACTCTTACTCTTGATATATACTTTTGTAATTGGGCTTTTTAGACAGTAACTTCTCGAAACAACTTTTAAGCGTTCAATTGATGAAAATATTTCAAGAACCTTTTAGATACATAACATCAGTGAGTAATCACTGATTATTAAGAATATTTTTTGAGACTATAACTTATGGACGACCTTTGACCAAGGCTAAAGTGACCTTGAGAGTGTCCACCAACTTACTAGGGTTAAATGGAGATTATAAACCTGTGTGAATAATAAGGATTATGATTAACAGTTGATAGTTAGGGTTCTCAATTAGACTTATGGTTTTCATCACGAACTATTATCAGCTTCAATGCCAAGACGTTATTTAGACAAGTGGATTGAATGAATTTCGTGCCAAAATTCAAGACTTGTTATCTTAAATCTAATTAATTCGTCCATAGATTATAGTCTCACCGAACATTTGTTTTGTACTATTTAACATTCACTAGAATGAGTAATTTGAATTTACAAAATCTTTTTCAAGAAAAAAATATTTAGTTCACATAACTGTTAACATTGATATCTATAAATGAAATGCATATTTTAGTGAATATTTTACTTAATCTATGATGTCATTGAACAATGCTGCCCGATACCACTTTGCCTATTCATGGTGGTCATGATGTAATCGACATTAAGTAGTTCTTTTATACTGTTGACGAAAATTTTACGTACTTTTTTTCTTAAAACATTCAGTATACAATTTGATTAATGACATTAAATGACAAGCCAGGATATGAAATCTTGTTATTTCTACTCTATAGACAATCGGAAAATAATCAGAATATACGTTGTCATTAGATATATGTGAACACTGTACTCATTTAACTAAACAAATTTATATTATTTTGAGTAATTCAAAATTTACCAAATAAAATTATAAAGGTCAAGATCGCTTTAAGCAAGAGTATATCAGTAAAGATTATATAAGGAGACGAAAATAGAAGACTGATTATCGTTTGATTTGAATCTTGCTAATAATTGGGTTTTAGTCAGTATTATGTAACACTTGCATCTGCTGCCAACATAATATAGGAAATTAGTTCCCATTCCCAATGTTAACTTATGAGTAACTATTAAACATAACTTATGCTAAATCCAGTTACTTTGTTAGGTAAAAGTGACTGATGAATTTGCAATAAAGTAGAGTGAGGTTGATTATGATTTACGAGTCGCGACTTTGCAAATGATATGTTCATTAAATTGTGATAAGCACTGGTAATTTAAGTCGTAAAATGTGAATAATGGGATATTTTCTCGGTGTATGATCTGTGGTGTAGGTCCCTAGGCCAATTTATTCATTCTTCTTGAGTCACATTTTAACCTTGTTAATTATTCGCTTGTCAGTTTTGACCGTTTTTATGTAAGCTTATCGGTGTGCATTTCTTATCTTACTCATCACATATCTGTATCTTATTTCTGCGTGACTATAAATATCGATTTACCCTTAGTTAAATCGAGTTGACTCACTTATCTTCTTCGTTGCACGTCAATTCATTTTGCTTCGTTTTCCGATCAACGATCGTACAAAATACACTTATTCAAAAATCCATTTTTGTATTTGACTTACTGAATTCCATTATTCACCAACGCTATTTAAGACAGTGATTATATACGAGGATCGCCGACATGTATTTTTCGATATCAATCATCATACGATATAACTGGAGTCAGATATAGGGTCATTAAAGAGTTAAGTTACATTCACCGCAATACGTAAACTCGGTGTTACATGTGAAATTAAGGGAAAAAATAAGGTATCTTCCAAACAGGAGTGAGAGGCCTTATGTTGATTAATCTTGTTTACCGAAATGATATCACTCAAGTCTACAGGTGACTATTTCCCAATCAAACACATGAAAAACGGAATAAGTGACTAATCATTTGATTGTTGCTATTGGAAAATTAGTAATATACTTCTGTACTAATTTAGCATAAACGTTGACATGAACGATTTATGATTTGGTAAGTTAATTTAATTATAGTCAACCACCATACTGTTTCATTTCACCGTCCACAAAGACAAATTGCTTATACACCAACTTAGTTGAAATTAAAAGTTTCCATTTACATTTATTGTGATTGTCATTACATACATAAATGGTTGTTCGGTGAAAAAATAACCATCTCATTCAGGAGTGCAACTCTTTATTAATGGCTAGTCATGAAACCTCTTTCAAGCGCAGACTCGTTTTATCTTCACTATGCATATATGACTCATACATATTGATATTTAGTTATCCATTTCAATTAATTGTGACTTTCATAGCATCACTCCAAACAATGACTGCACAAACATTTATTCCAGCGTCATATCTTAATACAATAATAAGTTAATTTTTCTTGATTATTTTCTATTTCCTTTTACGAATTTGACGATACTCATATAGTCGTTTATTGTGGTTCTGTGTTCATAAACACGCTTATTAAACTATTTGGGTATTTCACTTCTGCTTTATTTCTATTCCCATATTTTCTTCCTTTCCTTCGTTAAACTCAATTCAATATTCTTCTCAATTACACAGAACCTGATTTATTATTATTATTCTATTATTAATACTCACCTTTTTCAAATATGCCAAATATAATGCTAACATTATTGAAACTGGTGTATTATTGCATTTTTGAAGAAACCCGAAATGGTTTCTTCACAACACTTATGTACCCATATGATGTTTGTGAATAACAATAATAACCTATATACACTAACAATTCCATATTTCCATGAAACTCCATATTGTATTTTCTAGATTACCTTAAATATTTCGTCATTATAAATAATTCATTCCATTCAAATTAAAATATTCAAAGTACATAGATCACAATTGATTAATCACTGGGTGGTGATCAATGTCATGTGTAACAACTCCTTATTTAGTGCAGATCGAGTGCTATCTACCAAGTTCCAATGTGGCCACCAGTCTAGGTGACTCGACACTGCGTGCACTATATATTGAGATTAGATGGTGGTTAGAGGTAGTGGTAACATCTCCGAATGTGAAGCTGGGTGATACGAGATCGAATCCACCAGGGAGCATCAGTTCCCTCAAGATTACAGGTACACCTTGCTGGCGAGTGCCAAGTATCACGAAACCCGGGTCCAGGGTTTCTTGTTCACTACATCCAACCACCATCTGAAGTACATAGATTCATTTCATCGTGTTACATAATTTTTCAAATTATTACTATTTAATATTAGTTTCTCCATTTCTAAAATACCACACAAGAGCACAAAAAATATTAAAAACAAAACAAAATTAATGAAATGTTTTCAGGAACAGAAAAAGAGAAATAAATAAATAGAAAATAATAATAATAAAGCACAATTTTATTAAATGAACATTTAGAATAGAAATAAATCATTGAATGTAATCCACTTCGTTTCTTTTTCTTTTTTTCTCTCTTTGTTTTCGAAATTTATTACCATCACAACGAAATGTAAAACAGAAAGATACCGTTTTTTTCTTTCTTTTTAGACAATATATATATATATATATATATATATATATATATATATATATATATATATATATATATATATATATATATATATATATATAATCCATATGAAAAGAAATGCAAATTAATACTTTGAATATAATGAACAGTTGATATTGATACTTTCTTACATAATAATCAACAATTTGATCCAGATATACAAGTTAAATGTTAAAGTCATTTTTTTGTAAAAGGAGTATTTTTGATTCTGTACCATTAGTAGTGCATCAACCTATCTATGCCTTATAACTAAATAATAATGTTTCTAATGAAAAGTCATATTATTATTAATTATTATTAATGGCTTTATTCAATATTATAATAACAACCATGAAAGTATTGTGTCACAGTGTTGATTGTAATTCTTTTTTAGGTTGGCTTATTTAAACACAAACTATTTACAATAAATAATTGAAAAAAGTCACAATATAAATTATACTGGGTACTGAATATTATGTGAAGTTACTAGGATGGTAATGAATGCCTTTTAGTAGAACGTAGTGTTATCAAAAAAGAAAAATGAATTACGTCTTGTATGAAATTCCAAGTAGTCATTATATCATTACACTATCGATAAATGATTTCCTTTCCTGAATATACAGTAATATCTAGATATAATATTCAGGTCGACAAAAGCTCAGTCTCAATTATAATTTAAGTTTATGTAGTCTGGAAATATCAACTAGTTAGCTACTCAAAAATTAAACCAAGTGCAATGTTAACAGTTGTGTAAGCACAACATTTATTCACCCATTTATTCACAATATAACTTATCATTTATATTAAGCTAAATTCCGTCGGCAGTTTTCTGTTAAGTGTTGAGCATTTCATAGTATCATCAGCTATGTTAATATCAAACATTTAAATGCATCTATAAACTTTGTTGGAGTACATTTTTAAATAATATATGAGAACATATTTTATTTACTCTAATTGGAATTCAATCAAAACGATATACATAAGACCAAAGACCTCTCAAGATTGCAGATTTTTAGAATACAAACAAATCATACGGTAGTTTGGTTTTTATTTAAGTAATCCCAGTAAAAATCAGTTATTTTAAAGACAATGGCACGTAACACGTTTGGTTAAATAAGTCAAATATGAACCAAGTCCTCAATACTGATTCTAGATAATAATTCATATAGACTAAAAACTAACATAAAAAAATTTAATAAACGAATGACGTCATACTAATCTCCAATTTTTAATAGAAAAAGTTGAACTTCGTCGAAGATCTCAAACTGAGAAGACAAATACATCTGTTCATTTTTTCTGGAGTTTTTTTTTCAAAAAACACTTTCGAATGCTTTCTATGTATGAGAAATACCGAACATTCAATAAGTGAACATCATGTTCACCGATAAAATTTAACTGTTTGAAGCTAGCGACTTTAGAAGTTTTTTCTTTAGTTAATTAAAATTTTCTCTCACCTTATACTGTAAACACTTTCATTATAACCTTTATCTAAATTGCTTTTCATTTGTCTTTACTTTGTATTATATTTTTTAAATGGAATTCTCTGAAAATTAACTTCTATGGAAGATTGTCAACTTAATTCCATTTGATGTTCTCTACTTATTATATTTCATACCATATAAACATATACATATATCTCCCATAGGATACATGTGACACTTCTTATGCGAAAGGTTATACCTAATTTCATATGTATTATATTACTCCATATGCAAAATGAATATATATATATATATATATATATATATATATATATATATATATATATATATATATATATATATTCATATGTCACTCTGACACATATGACAATCTTATATTGAAGATATTTATTCTGCCTATAATTCATGGTTATTGTATATGAATAAATTATAATAGAGGGTTCAACAAAAATAATTAACATATTGTTTTGATGTATGAGAATTTCAAGGATGCACCTAAAAGGTATTCTTAGCAATATTGTCAAAATGATCTGACATTAATCATTGTTTCGTAATATATAACCGTTCTTTTCTTTTCTCTCTTTGTAATATAATAAAGACACTTTTCACAGTTTTTTGAAATCATGAGTCAGTTGAAGCTAGACCACCATTGAAAACCTGGAAGCACTGGACGGCCGTTTCGTCCTGGTGTGGGATTCCTCGGCAGTGCGCATCCGCGACCCCGTGCCACGCGGGGCTCGAACCCAGGACCTACTGGTTTCGCGCGCGAGCACTTAACCACTAGACCACTGAGCCGGCATCCAACAGTGTTAATGTCTAACTTCAACCAATCCACGAAGTTGCGCCACCGTACACAATTGTCTTCAGTGAGTTGTTATCTCACAACAGGAAAAACTCCTGAAGTTCTAGTGAGAAGCCGTTACCAGTGGAGTTCAACCGGTCTACTCTAATGGTATGTGAAGTGAAACGCCACAATAGAAATCACATGATTGATGAAGTGCTGTTAACTTCTTTTGTGTTTGCAATTTGTAAGTACTGATGCTAAGTCAATGTTCAGATAAAGCTCTGATGTAGCTGGTAAAAAGTGTTTAATTTATAATACCGTTAACATAATGATAACTGATTTATAGTATTAATATTTTTATTCAGTTTTCCAATGATAAACGCGTATTAGTAAGGTGATATTCCTTTGCTTATTTTTTTAACTTCAGCTACATCGGCACCGCATTTTCATGGTGAAAATAAATGTTTCTTAAAATATACACCTTGTCTGTAAGAAATATCATAACTTGTAAACCCATGTTTCTCAACATAAGTCTCTTATATTAACTTTATTCAGTTAACATCACTCATCGACGATGCTTACCACATTTATTCCGAATGAAAATAATTAAAATTATGTCACAGAAAAAGTTCAATTTCAACCTACATAAAACAGTTCAATCAAATCAATTTATCAGTATTATAAACTTTGTGTAATATACATAATTATGTTTGTGAATTAATTCAAATTTAACTCGAAGGTTATATAAAGAGCATTCACATCAATGTAGTGCTTTACAAATAAAACTTTACATCAATTCTAAAGTGCGAACAAATTATTTGTTATGATAGACAGTTTATCTTTACATATCAAAGGTGTTACATCATATTGATATGATGAATTATGAAGAATAGCTAAACAGAGATTGATTGAAAGTAAAAGTCAAAAAAATTATATATACTACCATTACAATATCATAGTAAGTTCTGTTTAGTAAAATCTATAATTCACTTGTCATAAATAGTATGGTGGTTTCAATTGTTTACATGTGTTAAATGCTTGAATTGCTACTATATCAAAAACTGTTGCACACTAGAGAAATATATCTCAAATTTCTGAAATATGGGGTATCATTTCGATTACTTCGAAGCATACCATTAATAAAGTTTAACTATCACTACAAAACTAAGAATACTCGCTTTAAAAAATGATTTAAAATATAGTTCATCTTTCAATATGATCAGTTAGTTACTACTTAACATTTATATTGTTTAACGTAGTAAATAACTAATTTTCAACAAGATTTAGGAAACACATTGGATAAGCTAGTCATTAGTGAGTATATGTATTTTATCATCCAGGAACGTTTGTGGCATTTGCTAGTTTCTAATAATAGTTATCTTTAAGTTATACACGACGCCGGTCCCGCGTCTGGGTAAAGGAGGAGGGTTGTAATGGGGTTAGCTACCACATCCCATAGAAAACTAACTCGCTATATATATATATATATATATATATATATATATATATAATAAATTACCCGTACTATGATTGAAAAAGTAATAATACCTGATGAACACATTTAACCTTATTACAATATAATTGGAGTGAGGTCAGACATGTGATGGATTCATTTCATTCTTATGCAATCAAATTATGATAACCATATTATTTTATGCATACAACTGAGTTGATTAGATAATAAGCTGATAGAATCAGTGAAATTTACATAATTGTTAATTATACTATCTCAGTTTATTCACTTTATGCTGGTATATAACAGAGGCAAGCAAAACGAATTTTATAAGGTATTTATAGAATTCAGTTGGTTGGATAACAAAAGAAAAATTTTCACCATATATCACATGATATTCAAAGTGCTGGATAATTTTGCATAATACATATTCATCTAATGTTTTGTAGTTACTATTCAAAGCAAGTATTTGTATATTTTGTTATTCTGAGTATCTTCTGTTACATTTGTCCCAGTCATTTATTCCAATATTATACAAGTTTACTATCTGAAAACAATGTGTTTTACATCAATGGAATAATTTCTATATTAAGGCTGACAGAATATGATAGACTAAAAACTGATTAGACTCTAATCTGTTTGCAATCTTTAGGTCAAGTTATGAATAACTTTGTTTTCTCTTCTTATATTCAGTTCGTTAAGAATGTGATTTCATTAAACGTATAAATTAAAAAAACTATTTTAGTATATTACTTTTCTTTAGGGCATAAAAAGTTTCAGTTAACATAACTTTATTATCCGAAATAAACTGAAGTAATGATCTACATTTGCTGGATGATGAACATGTCACTACATCATCAGTATCATTATCAACAACAATATCGATTTTGCTATGAATATTACGTCGATATTCTGTCCGATCCATTTCGAAAATTACATAGCATCAATCTATACTTACTTAAGCCTGCTACTCCTGCTCCCCTGTGCAAAGATGGCGCGCAAAATCGTGAAACGTTCCATAGTTTTAAACTCCGCCTGTAGGACTTCTAGAGTTACTGCCGGTTCCGAGTCTGGGTAAAGGAGGAGGGTTGTAATGGGGTTAGCGACCACATCCCATAGAAAACTAACTCGCTAAAAAAACGCTAACCAGAATCAATCTATATCTTATCATTATTACATTAGTAAAAGTGTATACTAACTTCACAGGTTTATGTATTTCTGATGCTTATATAAAATAGGTTGACAGATATTTATTCTTATTTGTAACCCACATTCATATAATTATGAAACGATAGTCCTATGTATAACAGCATTAGCAACAAACCTTTACTAACATGTAGGGGATTCATGTCACATTTATTGTCTCTACAGGAAAATAGGTTTTCCACTCAGACGTATATCTCAATATAGTACGAGGTATCAGCAAAAATACTTAAGAAGCATGTACTATAGAACTATAATAGTTAATAACTTTTGTATAATAACAGAAAATATTCTATGTAATAAACACTTAGTCCACATCCATCGTTTTATTGCAATTAAGATACATTGAAGATAATGATCATACTCTTAAACGACTAAACGAAATCACATCGTTATATGTAACAGTCAATTAGTATGTACACATTTTAATTGACCGACAAATGTATAATGTAATTCAGAGATCTATTTGCGTGTCTTAGTGTAAATGTTTCTTTATTAGGCATATACATTTGTATAAAATCTGTTACTGATCGTCAACATTTGTTAAACTTTTATTTTCAAAAAACAAAAAAAGGAAACAAATTTCATTGACAGTGAAAAATATTGTAACTGTTGATTATTGTCAAACAATCGTAAATATGTCTTTATTCAAACAACAGTCTATAAAATAATGGATAACATATTTTTCAAAAGGATAAAAAAGTATCTATTTGTGTTACATAATGGTTGATTGACCGTAACAAATGGTTTTATGTAAAAATGTGTATTTCTATTTTTTTTGTATTTTTTCTCTTAAGCTGTCCATATAGTTAGTTTGGAATACATGTTTTGAAATATTGAATACATCATATTAGAGGAGAAAGAAAGACAAAGCAGGATATCCGTATTTAATGGATGAACAACATCTTTGAAGTATGTTACGGAATATCTGTACGTTACAAATATATATATAATGTGAAAACTGTTGAAATGATTTGACCTATTCAATTTCGGTTAGATGAATAATTTCAAATCCACTTATCTTGAATACAAATAATGTTTAATTACCAATGTAGAATCATGAAAGTTTATATATTTAATAACAATGAAGGAGCGTTTTTTAAAAGGAAGTATTTTAATCAATAATCATTCGTCAGCTTATAAGTCTATTCACTTTCAAAAGATCCATTTGTGGTATGTGCTACTTATACTGACATAGGTAGTACATGATGTTAGTCGTGAACAGAAGGTCTGGCAGCAGAGAGATAAGAGGATCGAACAGTAAAGAGTGGAAACAGGATGCAATTTGTATGAAAATGCAAGAACAATGAAGTCTGAGTCAATTTGAGATATCTGGTGGACATTTTGCAAATTAAGCATTTACTTTGTGATTGTTAGATTTAGTTAAAAGTCATAGTGTTTAACAAAGTAAATTATTCAATTAAGCAAATGATTAATACTTGTTTTAAATGAGATCATGAACGGATTAATGTTAGACAAATATCGGTGTCGGGTGTAAAGCAGCTACTCACTGAAGACAATGAAATATTGGTGGGTTAATTAAAGTTAGACAATAACTCTGGACATGAGTTTCGTGCTACTTGGCACTCGTCAGCAAGGTGTACCTGTAATCTTGAGGGAACTGGTGCTCCCTGGCCGATTCGATCTCGTGTCACCCAGCTTCACAGTCACAGACGTTACCACTGAGCTATCCGAGCCGTGACTAACCTCCTGTAGGACTGAGATGTAATCACAATTGATTGATCACTGGGTGGTGATCAATCTCATGCTTGTCTAGTCCTTATTAGTGCAGATCGAATGCTATCGATCATGTTGCAATGTGGCCACCAGTCTAGGTGACTCGACACTGCGGGCACTATGTAATGAGATTTAGATGGTGGTTGGAGGTAGTGAACAGGAAACCCTGGACCCGGGTTTCGTGCTACTTGGCACTCGTCAGCAAGGTGTACCTGTAATCTTGAGGGAACTGGTGCTCCCTGGCCGATTCGATCTCGTGTCACCCAGCTTCACAGTCACAGACGTTACCACTGAGCTATCCGAGCCGTGACTAACCTCCTGTAGGACTGAGATGTAATCACAATTGATTGATCACTGGGTGGTGATCAATCTCATGCTTGTCTAGTCCTTATTAGTGCAGATCGAATGCTATCGATCATGTTGCAATGTGGCCACCAGTCTAGGTGACTCGACACTGCGGGCACTATGTAATGAGATTTAGATGGTGGTTGGAGGTAGTGAACAGGAAACCCTGGACCCGGGTTTCGTGCTACTTGGCACTCGTCAGCAAGGTGTACCTGTAATCTTGAGGGAACTGGTGCTCCCTGGCCGATTCGATCTCGTGTCACCCAGCTTCACAGTCACAGACGTTACCACTGAGCTATCCGAGCCGTGACTAACCTCCTGTAGGACTGAGATGTAATCACAATTGATTGATCACTGGGTGGTGATCAATCTCATGCTTGTCTAGTCCTTATTAGTGCAGATCGAATGCTATCGATCATGTTGCAATGTGGCCACCAGTCTAGGTGACTCGACACTGCGGGCACTATGTAATGAGATTTAGATGGTGGTTGGAGGTAGTGAACAGGAAACCCTGGACCCGGGTTTCGTGCTACTTGGCACTCGTCAGCAAGGTGTACCTGTAATCTTGAGGGAACTGGTGCTCCCTGGCCGATTCGATCTCGTGTCACCCAGCTTCACAGTCACAGACGTTACCACTGAGCTATCCGAGCCGTGACTAACCTCCTGTAGGACTGAGATGTAATCACAATTGATTGATCACTGGGTGGTGATCAATCTCATGCTTGTCTAGTCCTTATTAGTGCAGATCGAATGCTATCGATCATGTTGCAATGTGGCCACCAGTCTAGGTGACTCGACACTGCGGGCACTATGTAATGAGATTTAGATGGTGGTTGGAGGTAGTGAACAGGAAACCCTGGACCCGGGTTTCGTGCTACTTGGCACTCGTCAGCAAGGTGTACCTGTAATCTTGAGGGAACTGGTGCTCCCTGGCCGATTCGATCTCGTGTCACCCAGCTTCACAGTCACAGACGTTACCACTGAGCTATCCGAGCCGTGACTAACCTCCTGTAGGACTGAGATGTAATCACAATTGATTGATCACTGGGTGGTGATCAATCTCATGCTTGTCTAGTCCTTATTAGTGCAGATCGAATGCTATCGATCATGTTGCAATGTGGCCACCAGTCTAGGTGACTCGACACTGCGGGCACTATGTAATGAGATTTAGATGGTGGTTGGAGGTAGTGAACAGGAAACCCTGGACCCGGGTTTCGTGCTACTTGGCACTCGTCAGCAAGGTGTACCTGTAATCTTGAGGGAACTGGTGCTCCCTGGCCGATTCGATCTCGTGTCACCCAGCTTCACAGTCACAGACGTTACCACTGAGCTATCCGAGCCGTGACTAACCTCCTGTAGGACTGAGATGTAATCACAATTGATTGATCACTGGGTGGTGATCAATCTCATGCTTGTCTAGTCCTTATTAGTGCAGATCGAATGCTATCGATCATGTTGCAATGTGGCCACCAGTCTAGGTGACTCGACACTGCGGGCACTATGTAATGAGATTTAGATGGTGGTTGGAGGTAGTGAACAGGAAACCCTGGACCCGGGTTTCGTGCTACTTGGCACTCGTCAGCAAGGTGTACCTGTAATCTTGAGGGAACTGGTGCTCCCTGGCCGATTCGATCTCGTGTCACCCAGCTTCACAGTCACAGACGTTACCACTGAGCTATCCGAGCCGTGACTAACCTCCTGTAGGACTGAGATGTAATCACAATTGATTGATCACTGGGTGGTGATCAATCTCATGCTTGTCTAGTCCTTATTAGTGCAGATCGAATGCTATCGATCATGTTGCAATGTGGCCACCAGTCTAGGTGACTCGACACTGCGGGCACTATGTAATGAGATTTAGATGGTGGTTGGAGGTAGTGAACAGGAAACCCTGGACCCGGGTTTCGTGCTACTTGGCACTCGTCAGCAAGGTGTACCTGTAATCTTGAGGGAACTGGTGCTCCCTGGCCGATTCGATCTCGTGTCACCCAGCTTCACAGTCACAGACGTTACCACTGAGCTATCCGAGCCGTGACTAACCTCCTGTAGGACTGAGATGTAATCACAATTGATTGATCACTGGGTGGTGATCAATCTCATGCTTGTCTAGTCCTTATTAGTGCAGATCGAATGCTATCGATCATGTTGCAATGTGGCCACCAGTCTAGGTGACTCGACACTGCGGGCACTATGTAATGAGATTTAGATGGTGGTTGGAGGTAGTGAACAGGAAACCCTGGACCCGGGTTTCGTGCTACTTGGCACTCGTCAGCAAGGTGTACCTGTAATCTTGAGGGAACTGGTGCTCCCTGGCCGATTCGATCTCGTGTCACCCAGCTTCACAGTCACAGACGTTACCACTGAGCTATCCGAGCCGTGACTAACCTCCTGTAGGACTGAGATGTAATCACAATTGATTGATCACTGGGTGGTGATCAATCTCATGCTTGTCTAGTCCTTATTAGTGCAGATCGAATGCTATCGATCATGTTGCAATGTGGCCACCAGTCTAGGTGACTCGACACTGCGGGCACTATGTAATGAGATTTAGATGGTGGTTGGAGGTAGTGAACAGGAAACCCTGGACCCGGGTTTCGTGCTACTTGGCACTCGTCAGCAAGGTGTACCTGTAATCTTGAGGGAACTGGTGCTCCCTGGCCGATTCGATCTCGTGTCACCCAGCTTCACAGTCACAGACGTTACCACTGAGCTATCCGAGCCGTGACTAACCTCCTGTAGGACTGAGATGTAATCACAATTGATTGATCACTGGGTGGTGATCAATCTCATGCTTGTCTAGTCCTTATTAGTGCAGATCGAATGCTATCGATCATGTTGCAATGTGGCCACCAGTCTAGGTGACTCGACACTGCGGGCACTATGTAATGAGATTTAGATGGTGGTTGGAGGTAGTGAACAGGAAACCCTGGACCCGGGTTTCGTGCTACTTGGCACTCGTCAGCAAGGTGTACCTGTAATCTTGAGGGAACTGGTGCTCCCTGGCCGATTCGATCTCGTGTCACCCAGCTTCACAGTCACAGACGTTACCACTGAGCTATCCGAGCCGTGACTAACCTCCTGTAGGACTGAGATGTAATCACAATTGATTGATCACTGGGTGGTGATCAATCTCATGCTTGTCTAGTCCTTATTAGTGCAGATCGAATGCTATCGATCATGTTGCAATGTGGCCACCAGTCTAGGTGACTCGACACTGCGGGCACTATGTAATGAGATTTAGATGGTGGTTGGAGGTAGTGAACAGGAAACCCTGGACCCGGGTTTCGTGCTACTTGGCACTCGTCAGCAAGGTGTACCTGTAATCTTGAGGGAACTGGTGCTCCCTGGCCGATTCGATCTCGTGTCACCCAGCTTCACAGTCACAGACGTTACCACTGAGCTATCCGAGCCGTGACTAACCTCCTGTAGGACTGAGATGTAATCACAATTGATTGATCACTGGGTGGTGATCAATCTCATGCTTGTCTAGTCCTTATTAGTGCAGATCGAATGCTATCGATCATGTTGCAATGTGGCCACCAGTCTAGGTGACTCGACACTGCGGGCACTATGTAATGAGATTTAGATGGTGGTTGGAGGTAGTGAACAGGAAACCCTGGACCCGGGTTTCGTGCTACTTGGCACTCGTCAGCAAGGTGTACCTGTAATCTTGAGGGAACTGGTGCTCCCTGGCCGATTCGATCTCGTGTCACCCAGCTTCACAGTCACAGACGTTACCACTGAGCTATCCGAGCCGTGACTAACCTCCTGTAGGACTGAGATGTAATCACAATTGATTGATCACTGGGTGGTGATCAATCTCATGCTTGTCTAGTCCTTATTAGTGCAGATCGAATGCTATCGATCATGTTGCAATGTGGCCACCAGTCTAGGTGACTCGACACTGCGGGCACTATGTAATGAGATTTAGATGGTGGTTGGAGGTAGTGAACAGGAAACCCTGGACCCGGGTTTCGTGCTACTTGGCACTCGTCAGCAAGGTGTACCTGTAATCTTGAGGGAACTGGTGCTCCCTGGCCGATTCGATCTCGTGTCACCCAGCTTCACAGTCACAGACGTTACCACTGAGCTATCCGAGCCGTGACTAACCTCCTGTAGGACTGAGATGTAATCACAATTGATTGATCACTGGGTGGTGATCAATCTCATGCTTGTCTAGTCCTTATTAGTGCAGATCGAATGCTATCGATCATGTTGCAATGTGGCCACCAGTCTAGGTGACTCGACACTGCGGGCACTATGTAATGAGATTTAGATGGTGGTTGGAGGTAGTGAACAGGAAACCCTGGACCCGGGTTTCGTGCTACTTGGCACTCGTCAGCAAGGTGTACCTGTAATCTTGAGGGAACTGGTGCTCCCTGGCCGATTCGATCTCGTGTCACCCAGCTTCACAGTCACAGACGTTACCACTGAGCTATCCGAGCCGTGACTAACCTCCTGTAGGACTGAGATGTAATCACAATTGATTGATCACTGGGTGGTGATCAATCTCATGCTTGTCTAGTCCTTATTAGTGCAGATCGAATGCTATCGATCATGTTGCAATGTGGCCACCAGTCTAGGTGACTCGACACTGCGGGCACTATGTAATGAGATTTAGATGGTGGTTGGAGGTAGTGAACAGGAAACCCTGGACCCGGGTTTCGTGCTACTTGGCACTCGTCAGCAAGGTGTACCTGTAATCTTGAGGGAACTGGTGCTCCCTGGCCGATTCGATCTCGTGTCACCCAGCTTCACAGTCACAGACGTTACCACTGAGCTATCCGAGCCGTGACTAACCTCCTGTAGGACTGAGATGTAATCACAATTGATTGATCACTGGGTGGTGATCAATCTCATGCTTGTCTAGTCCTTATTAGTGCAGATCGAATGCTATCGATCATGTTGCAATGTGGCCACCAGTCTAGGTGACTCGACACTGCGGGCACTATGTAATGAGATTTAGATGGTGGTTGGAGGTAGTGAACAGGAAACCCTGGACCCGGGTTTCGTGCTACTTGGCACTCGTCAGCAAGGTGTACCTGTAATCTTGAGGGAACTGGTGCTCCCTGGCCGATTCGATCTCGTGTCACCCAGCTTCACAGTCACAGACGTTACCACTGAGCTATCCGAGCCGTGACTAACCTCCTGTAGGACTGAGATGTAATCACAATTGATTGATCACTGGGTGGTGATCAATCTCATGCTTGTCTAGTCCTTATTAGTGCAGATCGAATGCTATCGATCATGTTGCAATGTGGCCACCAGTCTAGGTGACTCGACACTGCGGGCACTATGTAATGAGATTTAGATGGTGGTTGGAGGTAGTGAACAGGAAACCCTGGACCCGGGTTTCGTGCTACTTGGCACTCGTCAGCAAGGTGTACCTGTAATCTTGAGGGAACTGGTGCTCCCTGGCCGATTCGATCTCGTGTCACCCAGCTTCACAGTCACAGACGTTACCACTGAGCTATCCGAGCCGTGACTAACCTCCTGTAGGACTGAGATGTAATCACAATTGATTGATCACTGGGTGGTGATCAATCTCATGCTTGTCTAGTCCTTATTAGTGCAGATCGAATGCTATCGATCATGTTGCAATGTGGCCACCAGTCTAGGTGACTCGACACTGCGGGCACTATGTAATGAGATTTAGATGGTGGTTGGAGGTAGTGAACAGGAAACCCTGGACCCGGGTTTCGTGCTACTTGGCACTCGTCAGCAAGGTGTACCTGTAATCTTGAGGGAACTGGTGCTCCCTGGCCGATTCGATCTCGTGTCACCCAGCTTCACAGTCACAGACGTTACCACTGAGCTATCCGAGCCGTGACTAACCTCCTGTAGGACTGAGATGTAATCACAATTGATTGATCACTGGGTGGTGATCAATCTCATGCTTGTCTAGTCCTTATTAGTGCAGATCGAATGCTATCGATCATGTTGCAATGTGGCCACCAGTCTAGGTGACTCGACACTGCGGGCACTATGTAATGAGATTTAGATGGTGGTTGGAGGTAGTGAACAGGAAACCCTGGACCCGGGTTTCGTGCTACTTGGCACTCGTCAGCAAGGTGTACCTGTAATCTTGAGGGAACTGGTGCTCCCTGGCCGATTCGATCTCGTGTCACCCAGCTTCACAGTCACAGACGTTACCACTGAGCTATCCGAGCCGTGACTAACCTCCTGTAGGACTGAGATGTAATCACAATTGATTGATCACTGGGTGGTGATCAATCTCATGCTTGTCTAGTCCTTATTAGTGCAGATCGAATGCTATCGATCATGTTGCAATGTGGCCACCAGTCTAGGTGACTCGACACTGCGGGCACTATGTAATGAGATTTAGATGGTGGTTGGAGGTAGTGAACAGGAAACCCTGGACCCGGGTTTCGTGCTACTTGGCACTCGTCAGCAAGGTGTACCTGTAATCTTGAGGGAACTGGTGCTCCCTGGCCGATTCGATCTCGTGTCACCCAGCTTCACAGTCACAGACGTTACCACTGAGCTATCCGAGCCGTGACTAACCTCCTGTAGGACTGAGATGTAATCACAATTGATTGATCACTGGGTGGTGATCAATCTCATGCTTGTCTAGTCCTTATTAGTGCAGATCGAATGCTATCGATCATGTTGCAATGTGGCCACCAGTCTAGGTGACTCGACACTGCGGGCACTATGTAATGAGATTTAGATGGTGGTTGGAGGTAGTGAACAGGAAACCCTGGACCCGGGTTTCGTGCTACTTGGCACTCGTCAGCAAGGTGTACCTGTAATCTTGAGGGAACTGGTGCTCCCTGGCCGATTCGATCTCGTGTCACCCAGCTTCACAGTCACAGACGTTACCACTGAGCTATCCGAGCCGTGACTAACCTCCTGTAGGACTGAGATGTAATCACAATTGATTGATCACTGGGTGGTGATCAATCTCATGCTTGTCTAGTCCTTATTAGTGCAGATCGAATGCTATCGATCATGTTGCAATGTGGCCACCAGTCTAGGTGACTCGACACTGCGGGCACTATGTAATGAGATTTAGATGGTGGTTGGAGGTAGTGAACAGGAAACCCTGGACCCGGGTTTCGTGCTACTTGGCACTCGTCAGCAAGGTGTACCTGTAATCTTGAGGGAACTGGTGCTCCCTGGCCGATTCGATCTCGTGTCACCCAGCTTCACAGTCACAGACGTTACCACTGAGCTATCCGAGCCGTGACTAACCTCCTGTAGGACTGAGATGTAATCACAATTGATTGATCACTGGGTGGTGATCAATCTCATGCTTGTCTAGTCCTTATTAGTGCAGATCGAATGCTATCGATCATGTTGCAATGTGGCCACCAGTCTAGGTGACTCGACACTGCGGGCACTATGTAATGAGATTTAGATGGTGGTTGGAGGTAGTGAACAGGAAACCCTGGACCCGGGTTTCGTGCTACTTGGCACTCGTCAGCAAGGTGTACCTGTAATCTTGAGGGAACTGGTGCTCCCTGGCCGATTCGATCTCGTGTCACCCAGCTTCACAGTCACAGACGTTACCACTGAGCTATCCGAGCCGTGACTAACCTCCTGTAGGACTGAGATGTAATCACAATTGATTGATCACTGGGTGGTGATCAATCTCATGCTTGTCTAGTCCTTATTAGTGCAGATCGAATGCTATCGATCATGTTGCAATGTGGCCACCAGTCTAGGTGACTCGACACTGCGGGCACTATGTAATGAGATTTAGATGGTGGTTGGAGGTAGTGAACAGGAAACCCTGGACCCGGGTTTCGTGCTACTTGGCACTCGTCAGCAAGGTGTACCTGTAATCTTGAGGGAACTGGTGCTCCCTGGCCGATTCGATCTCGTGTCACCCAGCTTCACAGTCACAGACGTTACCACTGAGCTATCCGAGCCGTGACTAACCTCCTGTAGGACTGAGATGTAATCACAATTGATTGATCACTGGGTGGTGATCAATCTCATGCTTGTCTAGTCCTTATTAGTGCAGATCGAATGCTATCGATCATGTTGCAATGTGGCCACCAGTCTAGGTGACTCGACACTGCGGGCACTATGTAATGAGATTTAGATGGTGGTTGGAGGTAGTGAACAGGAAACCCTGGACCCGGGTTTCGTGCTACTTGGCACTCGTCAGCAAGGTGTACCTGTAATCTTGAGGGAACTGGTGCTCCCTGGCCGATTCGATCTCGTGTCACCCAGCTTCACAGTCACAGACGTTACCACTGAGCTATCCGAGCCGTGACTAACCTCCTGTAGGACTGAGATGTAATCACAATTGATTGATCACTGGGTGGTGATCAATCTCATGCTTGTCTAGTCCTTATTAGTGCAGATCGAATGCTATCGATCATGTTGCAATGTGGCCACCAGTCTAGGTGACTCGACACTGCGGGCACTATGTAATGAGATTTAGATGGTGGTTGGAGGTAGTGAACAGGAAACCCTGGACCCGGGTTTCGTGCTACTTGGCACTCGTCAGCAAGGTGTACCTGTAATCTTGAGGGAACTGGTGCTCCCTGGCCGATTCGATCTCGTGTCACCCAGCTTCACAGTCACAGACGTTACCACTGAGCTATCCGAGCCGTGACTAACCTCCTGTAGGACTGAGATGTAATCACAATTGATTGATCACTGGGTGGTGATCAATCTCATGCTTGTCTAGTCCTTATTAGTGCAGATCGAATGCTATCGATCATGTTGCAATGTGGCCACCAGTCTAGGTGACTCGACACTGCGGGCACTATGTAATGAGATTTAGATGGTGGTTGGAGGTAGTGAACAGGAAACCCTGGACCCGGGTTTCGTGCTACTTGGCACTCGTCAGCAAGGTGTACCTGTAATCTTGAGGGAACTGGTGCTCCCTGGCCGATTCGATCTCGTGTCACCCAGCTTCACAGTCACAGACGTTACCACTGAGCTATCCGAGCCGTGACTAACCTCCTGTAGGACTGAGATGTAATCACAATTGATTGATCACTGGGTGGTGATCAATCTCATGCTTGTCTAGTCCTTATTAGTGCAGATCGAATGCTATCGATCATGTTGCAATGTGGCCACCAGTCTAGGTGACTCGACACTGCGGGCACTATGTAATGAGATTTAGATGGTGGTTGGAGGTAGTGAACAGGAAACCCTGGACCCGGGTTTCGTGCTACTTGGCACTCGTCAGCAAGGTGTACCTGTAATCTTGAGGGAACTGGTGCTCCCTGGCCGATTCGATCTCGTGTCACCCAGCTTCACAGTCACAGACGTTACCACTGAGCTATCCGAGCCGTGACTAACCTCCTGTAGGACTGAGATGTAATCACAATTGATTGATCACTGGGTGGTGATCAATCTCATGCTTGTCTAGTCCTTATTAGTGCAGATCGAATGCTATCGATCATGTTGCAATGTGGCCACCAGTCTAGGTGACTCGACACTGCGGGCACTATGTAATGAGATTTAGATGGTGGTTGGAGGTAGTGAACAGGAAACCCTGGACCCGGGTTTCGTGCTACTTGGCACTCGTCAGCAAGGTGTACCTGTAATCTTGAGGGAACTGGTGCTCCCTGGCCGATTCGATCTCGTGTCACCCAGCTTCACAGTCACAGACGTTACCACTGAGCTATCCGAGCCGTGACTAACCTCCTGTAGGACTGAGATGTAATCACAATTGATTGATCACTGGGTGGTGATCAATCTCATGCTTGTCTAGTCCTTATTAGTGCAGATCGAATGCTATCGATCATGTTGCAATGTGGCCACCAGTCTAGGTGACTCGACACTGCGGGCACTATGTAATGAGATTTAGATGGTGGTTGGAGGTAGTGAACAGGAAACCCTGGACCCGGGTTTCGTGCTACTTGGCACTCGTCAGCAAGGTGTACCTGTAATCTTGAGGGAACTGGTGCTCCCTGGCCGATTCGATCTCGTGTCACCCAGCTTCACAGTCACAGACGTTACCACTGAGCTATCCGAGCCGTGACTAACCTCCTGTAGGACTGAGATGTAATCACAATTGATTGATCACTGGGTGGTGATCAATCTCATGCTTGTCTAGTCCTTATTAGTGCAGATCGAATGCTATCGATCATGTTGCAATGTGGCCACCAGTCTAGGTGACTCGACACTGCGGGCACTATGTAATGAGATTTAGATGGTGGTTGGAGGTAGTGAACAGGAAACCCTGGACCCGGGTTTCGTGCTACTTGGCACTCGTCAGCAAGGTGTACCTGTAATCTTGAGGGAACTGGTGCTCCCTGGCCGATTCGATCTCGTGTCACCCAGCTTCACAGTCACAGACGTTACCACTGAGCTATCCGAGCCGTGACTAACCTCCTGTAGGACTGAGATGTAATCACAATTGATTGATCACTGGGTGGTGATCAATCTCATGCTTGTCTAGTCCTTATTAGTGCAGATCGAATGCTATCGATCATGTTGCAATGTGGCCACCAGTCTAGGTGACTCGACACTGCGGGCACTATGTAATGAGATTTAGATGGTGGTTGGAGGTAGTGAACAGGAAACCGTGGACCCGGGTTTCGTGCTACTTGGCACTCGTCAGCAAGGTGTACCTGTAATCTTGAGGGAACTGGTGCTCCCTGGCCGATTCGATCTCGTGTCACCCAGCTTCACAGTCACAGACGTTACCACTGAGCTATCCGAGCCGTGACTAACCTCCTGTAGGACTGAGATGTAATCACAATTGATTGATCACTGGGTGGTGATCAATCTCATGCTTGTCTAGTCCTTATTAGTGCAGATCGAATGCTATCGATCATGTTGCAATGTGGCCACCAGTCTAGGTGACTCGACACTGCGGGCACTATGTAATGAGATTTAGATGGTGGTTGGAGGTAGTGAACAGGAAACCCTGGACCCGGGTTTCGTGCTACTTGGCACTCGTCAGCAAGGTGTACCTGTAATCTTGAGGGAACTGGTGCTCCCTGGCCGATTCGATCTCGTGTCACCCAGCTTCACAGTCACAGACGTTACCACTGAGCTATCCGAGCCGTGACTAACCTCCTGTAGGACTGAGATGTAATCACAATTGATTGATCACTGGGTGGTGATCAATCTCATGCTTGTCTAGTCCTTATTAGTGCAGATCGAATGCTATCGATCATGTTGCAATGTGGCCACCAGTCTAGGTGACTCGACACTGCGGGCACTATGTAATGAGATTTAGATGGTGGTTGGAGGTAGTGAACAGGAAACCCTGGACCCGGGTTTCGTGCTACTTGGCACTCGTCAGCAAGGTGTACCTGTAATCTTGAGGGAACTGGTGCTCCCTGGCCGATTCGATCTCGTGTCACCCAGCTTCACAGTCACAGACGTTACCACTGAGCTATCCGAGCCGTGACTAACCTCCTGTAGGACTGAGATGTAATCACAATTGATTGATCACTGGGTGGTGATCAATCTCATGCTTGTCTAGTCCTTATTAGTGCAGATCGAATGCTATCGATCATGTTGCAATGTGGCCACCAGTCTAGGTGACTCGACACTGCGGGCACTATGTAATGAGATTTAGATGGTGGTTGGAGGTAGTGAACAGGAAACCCTGGACCCGGGTTTCGTGCTACTTGGCACTCGTCAGCAAGGTGTACCTGTAATCTTGAGGGAACTGGTGCTCCCTGGCCGATTCGATCTCGTGTCACCCAGCTTCACAGTCACAGACGTTACCACTGAGCTATCCGAGCCGTGACTAACCTCCTGTAGGACTGAGATGTAATCACAATTGATTGATCACTGGGTGGTGATCAATCTCATGCTTGTCTAGTCCTTATTAGTGCAGATCGAATGCTATCGATCATGTTGCAATGTGGCCACCAGTCTAGGTGACTCGACACTGCGGGCACTATGTAATGAGATTTAGATGGTGGTTGGAGGTAGTGAACAGGAAACCCTGGACCCGGGTTTCGTGCTACTTGGCACTCGTCAGCAAGGTGTACCTGTAATCTTGAGGGAACTGGTGCTCCCTGGCCGATTCGATCTCGTGTCACCCAGCTTCACAGTCACAGACGTTACCACTGAGCTATCCGAGCCGTGACTAACCTCCTGTAGGACTGAGATGTAATCACAATTGATTGATCACTGGGTGGTGATCAATCTCATGCTTGTCTAGTCCTTATTAGTGCAGATCGAATGCTATCGATCATGTTGCAATGTGGCCACCAGTCTAGGTGACTCGACACTGCGGGCACTATGTAATGAGATTTAGATGGTGGTTGGAGGTAGTGAACAGGAAACCCTGGACCCGGGTTTCGTGCTACTTGGCACTCGTCAGCAAGGTGTACCTGTAATCTTGAGGGAACTGGTGCTCCCTGGCCGATTCGATCTCGTGTCACCCAGCTTCACAGTCACAGACGTTACCACTGAGCTATCCGAGCCGTGACTAACCTCCTGTAGGACTGAGATGTAATCACAATTGATTGATCACTGGGTGGTGATCAATCTCATGCTTGTCTAGTCCTTATTAGTGCAGATCGAATGCTATCGATCATGTTGCAATGTGGCCACCAGTCTAGGTGACTCGACACTGCGGGCACTATGTAATGAGATTTAGATGGTGGTTGGAGGTAGTGAACAGGAAACCCTGGACCCGGGTTTCGTGCTACTTGGCACTCGTCAGCAAGGTGTACCTGTAATCTTGAGGGAACTGGTGCTCCCTGGCCGATTCGATCTCGTGTCACCCAGCTTCACAGTCACAGACGTTACCACTGAGCTATCCGAGCCGTGACTAACCTCCTGTAGGACTGAGATGTAATCACAATTGATTGATCACTGGGTGGTGATCAATCTCATGCTTGTCTAGTCCTTATTAGTGCAGATCGAATGCTATCGATCATGTTGCAATGTGGCCACCAGTCTAGGTGACTCGACACTGCGGGCACTATGTAATGAGATTTAGATGGTGGTTGGAGGTAGTGAACAGGAAACCCTGGACCCGGGTTTCGTGCTACTTGGCACTCGTCAGCAAGGTGTACCTGTAATCTTGAGGGAACTGGTGCTCCCTGGCCGATTCGATCTCGTGTCACCCAGCTTCACAGTCACAGACGTTACCACTGAGCTATCCGAGCCGTGACTAACCTCCTGTAGGACTGAGATGTAATCACAATTGATTGATCACTGGGTGGTGATCAATCTCATGCTTGTCTAGTCCTTATTAGTGCAGATCGAATGCTATCGATCATGTTGCAATGTGGCCACCAGTCTAGGTGACTCGACACTGCGGGCACTATGTAATGAGATTAGATGGTGGTTGGAGGTAGTGAACAGGAAACCCTGGACCCGGGTTTCGTGCTACTTGGCACTCGTCAGCAAGGTGTACCTGTAATCTTGAGGGAACTGGTGCTCCCTGGCCGATTCGATCTCGTGTCACCCAGCTTCACAGTCACAGACGTTACCACTGAGCTATCCGAGCCGTGACTAACCTCCTGTAGGACTGAGATGTAATCACAATTGATTGATCACTGGGTGGTGATCAATCTCATGCTTGTCTAGTCCTTATTAGTGCAGATCGAATGCTATCGATCATGTTGCAATGTGGCCACCAGTCTAGGTGACTCGACACTGCGGGCACTATGTAATGAGATTAGATGGTGGTTGGAGGTAGTGAACAG
>CALYCU020000021.1:0-65850 GCA_944470425.2 Schistosoma bovis | reverse complement strand
TGCATCTATTTGGTTACGTTCAACCTTCGCCTTCCGATTCATTTGGCAAGCGATCCTTGGTAGCGGTGTTCATAGTTAATCTTGACTCGACACCACGCTACAAACATATCGAACAAAAGTACACCATCAATATTTCAATATTGTTACCCACTTGCCAATGATATCATAGCAATACTGTTGCAGCACTGATCAATAGACTTGCTGTGATTGTTGACTGAACGAATTCAGTCTCACATTGTATTGTTGATGGGAACGCCGGTCACACATGTGAATGATGCACTGCTGAAAACAACAGTGTTGATGAGTGTAATATGCAGCTACACAGGAAGCAAACAAAGTCACATTGATGACACGGAAACTTGACTAAACAGAATACTGATGAAAATATCAATTCAGTATATAGGACAGTGAAGGAGGTTGAGTTTCGATGAGACGATTGGTATTGTGAAGAAGATATTTTATGAAGAGAAGTGTTCATTGCATATTGCATGCAAATGCTTGGTGTGAATACTGAAAGCTACTGGAGATAATTTGGCGTATGTTGTCAGCGCACAATTGAACGCTGAACATTGGAAATGAAATGGATAGTGAATGGCATTGTGGAAACATGTGCACAGTATGGTGGAGATTGTTGAGCTGTGATTGACGTGAAGAAACGATCAATGTTAAAGGACGATTGAAAAGCTGGAAGCACTGGACGACCGATTGATCGTTGCATGAGACTGGTGATCAGTGCGCCTCAATGTTATGGCCCTGTTCCTGTTGAGTATTGTGTCCCAGTCTACAGCTCACAGTCCATGAACATATCGAACAAAAGTACACCATCAATATTTCAATATTGTTACCCACTTGCCAATGATATCATAGCAATACTGTTGCAGCACTGATCAATAGACTTGCTGTGATTGTTGACTGAACGAATTCAGTCTCACATTGTATTGTTGATGGGAACGCCGGTCACACATGTGAATGATGCACTGCTGAAAACAACAGTGTTGATGAGTGTAATATGCAGCTACACAGGAAGCAAACAAAGTCACATTGATGACACGGAAACTTGACTAAACAGAATACTGATGAAAATATCAATTCAGTATATAGGACAGTGAAGGAGGTTGAGTTTCGATGAGACGATTGGTATTGTGAAGAAGATATTTTATGAAGAGAAGTGTTCATTGCATATTGCATGCAAATGCTTGGTGTGAATACTGAAAGCTACTGGAGATAATTTGGCGTATGTTGTCAGCGCACAATTGAACGCTGAACATTGGAAATGAAATGGATAGTGAATGGCATTGTGGAAACATGTGCACAGTATGGTGGAGATTGTTGAGCTGTGATTGACGTGAAGAAACGATCAATGTTAAAGGACGATTGAAAAGCTGGAAGCACTGGACGACCGATTGATCGTTGCATGAGACTGGTGATCAGTGCGCCTCAATGTTATGGCCCTGTTCCTGTTGAGTATTGTGTCCCAGTCTACAGCTCACAGTCCATGAACATATCGAACAAAAGTACACCATCAATATTTCAATATTGTTACCCACTTGCCAATGATATCATAGCAATACTGTTGCAGCACTGATCAATAGACTTGCTGTGATTGTTGACTGAACGAATTCAGTCTCACATTGTATTGTTGATGGGAACGCCGGTCACACATGTGAATGATGCACTGCTGAAAACAACAGTGTTGATGAGTGTAATATGCAGCTACACAGGAAGCAAACAAAGTCACATTGATGACACGGAAACTTGACTAAACAGAATACTGATGAAAATATCAATTCAGTATATAGGACAGTGAAGGAGGTTGAGTTTCGATGAGACGATTGGTATTGTGAAGAAGATATTTTATGAAGAGAAGTGTTCATTGCATATTGCATGCAAATGCTTGGTGTGAATACTGAAAGCTACTGGAGATAATTTGGCGTATGTTGTCAGCGCACAATTGAACGCTGAACATTGGAAATGAAATGGATAGTGAATGGCATTGTGGAAACATGTGCACAGTATGGTGGAGATTGTTGAGCTGTGATTGACGTGAAGAAACGATCAATGTTAAAGGACGATTGAAAAGCTGGAAGCACTGGACGACCGATTGATCGTTGCATGAGACTGGTGATCAGTGCGCCTCAATGTTATGGCCCTGTTCCTGTTGAGTATTGTGTCCCAGTCTACAGCTCACAGTCCATGAACATATCGAACAAAAGTACACCATCAATATTTCAATATTGTTACCCACTTGCCAATGATATCATAGCAATACTGTTGCAGCACTGATCAATAGACTTGCTGTGATTGTTGACTGAACGAATTCAGTCTCACATTGTATTGTTGATGGGAACGCCGGTCACACATGTGAATGATGCACTGCTGAAAACAACAGTGTTGATGAGTGTAATATGCAGCTACACAGGAAGCAAACAAAGTCACATTGATGACACGGAAACTTGACTAAACAGAATACTGATGAAAATATCAATTCAGTATATAGGACAGTGAAGGAGGTTGAGTTTCGATGAGACGATTGGTATTGTGAAGAAGATATTTTATGAAGAGAAGTGTTCATTGCATATTGCATGCAAATGCTTGGTGTGAATACTGAAAGCTACTGGAGATAATTTGGCGTATGTTGTCAGCGCACAATTGAACGCTGAACATTGGAAATGAAATGGATAGTGAATGGCATTGTGGAAACATGTGCACAGTATGGTGGAGATTGTTGAGCTGTGATTGACGTGAAGAAACGATCAATGTTAAAGGACGATTGAAAAGCTGGAAGCACTGGACGACCGATTGATCGTTGCATGAGACTGGTGATCAGTGCGCCTCAATGTTATGGCCCTGTTCCTGTTGAGTATTGTGTCCCAGTCTACAGCTCACAGTCCATGAACATATCGAACAAAAGTACACCATCAATATTTCAATATTGTTACCCACTTGCCAATGATATCATAGCAATACTGTTGCAGCACTGATCAATAGACTTGCTGTGATTGTTGACTGAACGAATTCAGTCTCACATTGTATTGTTGATGGGAACGCCGGTCACACATGTGAATGATGCACTGCTGAAAACAACAGTGTTGATGAGTGTAATATGCAGCTACACAGGAAGCAAACAAAGTCACATTGATGACACGGAAACTTGACTAAACAGAATACTGATGAAAATATCAATTCAGTATATAGGACAGTGAAGGAGGTTGAGTTTCGATGAGACGATTGGTATTGTGAAGAAGATATTTTATGAAGAGAAGTGTTCATTGCATATTGCATGCAAATGCTTGGTGTGAATACTGAAAGCTACTGGAGATAATTTGGCGTATGTTGTCAGCGCACAATTGAACGCTGAACATTGGAAATGAAATGGATAGTGAATGGCATTGTGGAAACATGTGCACAGTATGGTGGAGATTGTTGAGCTGTGATTGACGTGAAGAAACGATCAATGTTAAAGGACGATTGAAAAGCTGGAAGCACTGGACGACCGATTGATCGTTGCATGAGACTGGTGATCAGTGCGCCTCAATGTTATGGCCCTGTTCCTGTTGAGTATTGTGTCCCAGTCTACAGCTCACAGTCCATGAACATATCGAACAAAAGTACACCATCAATATTTCAATATTGTTACCCACTTGCCAATGATATCATAGCAATACTGTTGCAGCACTGATCAATAGACTTGCTGTGATTGTTGACTGAACGAATTCAGTCTCACATTGTATTGTTGATGGGAACGCCGGTCACACATGTGAATGATGCACTGCTGAAAACAACAGTGTTGATGAGTGTAATATGCAGCTACACAGGAAGCAAACAAAGTCACATTGATGACACGGAAACTTGACTAAACAGAATACTGATGAAAATATCAATTCAGTATATAGGACAGTGAAGGAGGTTGAGTTTCGATGAGACGATTGGTATTGTGAAGAAGATATTTTATGAAGAGAAGTGTTCATTGCATATTGCATGCAAATGCTTGGTGTGAATACTGAAAGCTACTGGAGATAATTTGGCGTATGTTGTCAGCGCACAATTGAACGCTGAACATTGGAAATGAAATGGATAGTGAATGGCATTGTGGAAACATGTGCACAGTATGGTGGAGATTGTTGAGCTGTGATTGACGTGAAGAAACGATCAATGTTAAAGGACGATTGAAAAGCTGGAAGCACTGGACGACCGATTGATCGTTGCATGAGACTGGTGATCAGTGCGCCTCAATGTTATGGCCCTGTTCCTGTTGAGTATTGTGTCCCAGTCTACAGCTCACAGTCCATGAACATATCGAACAAAAGTACACCATCAATATTTCAATATTGTTACCCACTTGCCAATGATATCATAGCAATACTGTTGCAGCACTGATCAATAGACTTGCTGTGATTGTTGACTGAACGAATTCAGTCTCACATTGTATTGTTGATGGGAACGCCGGTCACACATGTGAATGATGCACTGCTGAAAACAACAGTGTTGATGAGTGTAATATGCAGCTACACAGGAAGCAAACAAAGTCACATTGATGACACGGAAACTTGACTAAACAGAATACTGATGAAAATATCAATTCAGTATATAGGACAGTGAAGGAGGTTGAGTTTCGATGAGACGATTGGTATTGTGAAGAAGATATTTTATGAAGAGAAGTGTTCATTGCATATTGCATGCAAATGCTTGGTGTGAATACTGAAAGCTACTGGAGATAATTTGGCGTATGTTGTCAGCGCACAATTGAACGCTGAACATTGGAAATGAAATGGATAGTGAATGGCATTGTGGAAACATGTGCACAGTATGGTGGAGATTGTTGAGCTGTGATTGACGTGAAGAAACGATCAATGTTAAAGGACGATTGAAAAGCTGGAAGCACTGGACGACCGATTGATCGTTGCATGAGACTGGTGATCAGTGCGCCTCAATGTTATGGCCCTGTTCCTGTTGAGTATTGTGTCCCAGTCTACAGCTCACAGTCCATGAACATATCGAACAAAAGTACACCATCAATATTTCAATATTGTTACCCACTTGCCAATGATATCATAGCAATACTGTTGCAGCACTGATCAATAGACTTGCTGTGATTGTTGACTGAACGAATTCAGTCTCACATTGTATTGTTGATGGGAACGCCGGTCACACATGTGAATGATGCACTGCTGAAAACAACAGTGTTGATGAGTGTAATATGCAGCTACACAGGAAGCAAACAAAGTCACATTGATGACACGGAAACTTGACTAAACAGAATACTGATGAAAATATCAATTCAGTATATAGGACAGTGAAGGAGGTTGAGTTTCGATGAGACGATTGGTATTGTGAAGAAGATATTTTATGAAGAGAAGTGTTCATTGCATATTGCATGCAAATGCTTGGTGTGAATACTGAAAGCTACTGGAGATAATTTGGCGTATGTTGTCAGCGCACAATTGAACGCTGAACATTGGAAATGAAATGGATAGTGAATGGCATTGTGGAAACATGTGCACAGTATGGTGGAGATTGTTGAGCTGTGATTGACGTGAAGAAACGATCAATGTTAAAGGACGATTGAAAAGCTGGAAGCACTGGACGACCGATTGATCGTTGCATGAGACTGGTGATCAGTGCGCCTCAATGTTATGGCCCTGTTCCTGTTGAGTATTGTGTCCCAGTCTACAGCTCACAGTCCATGAACATATCGAACAAAAGTACACCATCAATATTTCAATATTGTTACCCACTTGCCAATGATATCATAGCAATACTGTTGCAGCACTGATCAATAGACTTGCTGTGATTGTTGACTGAACGAATTCAGTCTCACATTGTATTGTTGATGGGAACGCCGGTCACACATGTGAATGATGCACTGCTGAAAACAACAGTGTTGATGAGTGTAATATGCAGCTACACAGGAAGCAAACAAAGTCACATTGATGACACGGAAACTTGACTAAACAGAATACTGATGAAAATATCAATTCAGTATATAGGACAGTGAAGGAGGTTGAGTTTCGATGAGACGATTGGTATTGTGAAGAAGATATTTTATGAAGAGAAGTGTTCATTGCATATTGCATGCAAATGCTTGGTGTGAATACTGAAAGCTACTGGAGATAATTTGGCGTATGTTGTCAGCGCACAATTGAACGCTGAACATTGGAAATGAAATGGATAGTGAATGGCATTGTGGAAACATGTGCACAGTATGGTGGAGATTGTTGAGCTGTGATTGACGTGAAGAAACGATCAATGTTAAAGGACGATTGAAAAGCTGGAAGCACTGGACGACCGATTGATCGTTGCATGAGACTGGTGATCAGTGCGCCTCAATGTTATGGCCCTGTTCCTGTTGAGTATTGTGTCCCAGTCTACAGCTCACAGTCCATGAACATATCGAACAAAAGTACACCATCAATATTTCAATATTGTTACCCACTTGCCAATGATATCATAGCAATACTGTTGCAGCACTGATCAATAGACTTGCTGTGATTGTTGACTGAACGAATTCAGTCTCACATTGTATTGTTGATGGGAACGCCGGTCACACATGTGAATGATGCACTGCTGAAAACAACAGTGTTGATGAGTGTAATATGCAGCTACACAGGAAGCAAACAAAGTCACATTGATGACACGGAAACTTGACTAAACAGAATACTGATGAAAATATCAATTCAGTATATAGGACAGTGAAGGAGGTTGAGTTTCGATGAGACGATTGGTATTGTGAAGAAGATATTTTATGAAGAGAAGTGTTCATTGCATATTGCATGCAAATGCTTGGTGTGAATACTGAAAGCTACTGGAGATAATTTGGCGTATGTTGTCAGCGCACAATTGAACGCTGAACATTGGAAATGAAATGGATAGTGAATGGCATTGTGGAAACATGTGCACAGTATGGTGGAGATTGTTGAGCTGTGATTGACGTGAAGAAACGATCAATGTTAAAGGACGATTGAAAAGCTGGAAGCACTGGACGACCGATTGATCGTTGCATGAGACTGGTGATCAGTGCGCCTCAATGTTATGGCCCTGTTCCTGTTGAGTATTGTGTCCCAGTCTACAGCTCACAGTCCATGAACATATCGAACAAAAGTACACCATCAATATTTCAATATTGTTACCCACTTGCCAATGATATCATAGCAATACTGTTGCAGCACTGATCAATAGACTTGCTGTGATTGTTGACTGAACGAATTCAGTCTCACATTGTATTGTTGATGGGAACGCCGGTCACACATGTGAATGATGCACTGCTGAAAACAACAGTGTTGATGAGTGTAATATGCAGCTACACAGGAAGCAAACAAAGTCACATTGATGACACGGAAACTTGACTAAACAGAATACTGATGAAAATATCAATTCAGTATATAGGACAGTGAAGGAGGTTGAGTTTCGATGAGACGATTGGTATTGTGAAGAAGATATTTTATGAAGAGAAGTGTTCATTGCATATTGCATGCAAATGCTTGGTGTGAATACTGAAAGCTACTGGAGATAATTTGGCGTATGTTGTCAGCGCACAATTGAACGCTGAACATTGGAAATGAAATGGATAGTGAATGGCATTGTGGAAACATGTGCACAGTATGGTGGAGATTGTTGAGCTGTGATTGACGTGAAGAAACGATCAATGTTAAAGGACGATTGAAAAGCTGGAAGCACTGGACGACCGATTGATCGTTGCATGAGACTGGTGATCAGTGCGCCTCAATGTTATGGCCCTGTTCCTGTTGAGTATTGTGTCCCAGTCTACAGCTCACAGTCCATGAACATATCGAACAAAAGTACACCATCAATATTTCAATATTGTTACCCACTTGCCAATGATATCATAGCAATACTGTTGCAGCACTGATCAATAGACTTGCTGTGATTGTTGACTGAACGAATTCAGTCTCACATTGTATTGTTGATGGGAACGCCGGTCACACATGTGAATGATGCACTGCTGAAAACAACAGTGTTGATGAGTGTAATATGCAGCTACACAGGAAGCAAACAAAGTCACATTGATGACACGGAAACTTGACTAAACAGAATACTGATGAAAATATCAATTCAGTATATAGGACAGTGAAGGAGGTTGAGTTTCGATGAGACGATTGGTATTGTGAAGAAGATATTTTATGAAGAGAAGTGTTCATTGCATATTGCATGCAAATGCTTGGTGTGAATACTGAAAGCTACTGGAGATAATTTGGCGTATGTTGTCAGCGCACAATTGAACGCTGAACATTGGAAATGAAATGGATAGTGAATGGCATTGTGGAAACATGTGCACAGTATGGTGGAGATTGTTGAGCTGTGATTGACGTGAAGAAACGATCAATGTTAAAGGACGATTGAAAAGCTGGAAGCACTGGACGACCGATTGATCGTTGCATGAGACTGGTGATCAGTGCGCCTCAATGTTATGGCCCTGTTCCTGTTGAGTATTGTGTCCCAGTCTACAGCTCACAGTCCATGAACATATCGAACAAAAGTACACCATCAATATTTCAATATTGTTACCCACTTGCCAATGATATCATAGCAATACTGTTGCAGCACTGATCAATAGACTTGCTGTGATTGTTGACTGAACGAATTCAGTCTCACATTGTATTGTTGATGGGAACGCCGGTCACACATGTGAATGATGCACTGCTGAAAACAACAGTGTTGATGAGTGTAATATGCAGCTACACAGGAAGCAAACAAAGTCACATTGATGACACGGAAACTTGACTAAACAGAATACTGATGAAAATATCAATTCAGTATATAGGACAGTGAAGGAGGTTGAGTTTCGATGAGACGATTGGTATTGTGAAGAAGATATTTTATGAAGAGAAGTGTTCATTGCATATTGCATGCAAATGCTTGGTGTGAATACTGAAAGCTACTGGAGATAATTTGGCGTATGTTGTCAGCGCACAATTGAACGCTGAACATTGGAAATGAAATGGATAGTGAATGGCATTGTGGAAACATGTGCACAGTATGGTGGAGATTGTTGAGCTGTGATTGACGTGAAGAAACGATCAATGTTAAAGGACGATTGAAAAGCTGGAAGCACTGGACGACCGATTGATCGTTGCATGAGACTGGTGATCAGTGCGCCTCAATGTTATGGCCCTGTTCCTGTTGAGTATTGTGTCCCAGTCTACAGCTCACAGTCCATGAACATATCGAACAAAAGTACACCATCAATATTTCAATATTGTTACCCACTTGCCAATGATATCATAGCAATACTGTTGCAGCACTGATCAATAGACTTGCTGTGATTGTTGACTGAACGAATTCAGTCTCACATTGTATTGTTGATGGGAACGCCGGTCACACATGTGAATGATGCACTGCTGAAAACAACAGTGTTGATGAGTGTAATATGCAGCTACACAGGAAGCAAACAAAGTCACATTGATGACACGGAAACTTGACTAAACAGAATACTGATGAAAATATCAATTCAGTATATAGGACAGTGAAGGAGGTTGAGTTTCGATGAGACGATTGGTATTGTGAAGAAGATATTTTATGAAGAGAAGTGTTCATTGCATATTGCATGCAAATGCTTGGTGTGAATACTGAAAGCTACTGGAGATAATTTGGCGTATGTTGTCAGCGCACAATTGAACGCTGAACATTGGAAATGAAATGGATAGTGAATGGCATTGTGGAAACATGTGCACAGTATGGTGGAGATTGTTGAGCTGTGATTGACGTGAAGAAACGATCAATGTTAAAGGACGATTGAAAAGCTGGAAGCACTGGACGACCGATTGATCGTTGCATGAGACTGGTGATCAGTGCGCCTCAATGTTATGGCCCTGTTCCTGTTGAGTATTGTGTCCCAGTCTACAGCTCACAGTCCATGAACATATCGAACAAAAGTACACCATCAATATTTCAATATTGTTACCCACTTGCCAATGATATCATAGCAATACTGTTGCAGCACTGATCAATAGACTTGCTGTGATTGTTGACTGAACGAATTCAGTCTCACATTGTATTGTTGATGGGAACGCCGGTCACACATGTGAATGATGCACTGCTGAAAACAACAGTGTTGATGAGTGTAATATGCAGCTACACAGGAAGCAAACAAAGTCACATTGATGACACGGAAACTTGACTAAACAGAATACTGATGAAAATATCAATTCAGTATATAGGACAGTGAAGGAGGTTGAGTTTCGATGAGACGATTGGTATTGTGAAGAAGATATTTTATGAAGAGAAGTGTTCATTGCATATTGCATGCAAATGCTTGGTGTGAATACTGAAAGCTACTGGAGATAATTTGGCGTATGTTGTCAGCGCACAATTGAACGCTGAACATTGGAAATGAAATGGATAGTGAATGGCATTGTGGAAACATGTGCACAGTATGGTGGAGATTGTTGAGCTGTGATTGACGTGAAGAAACGATCAATGTTAAAGGACGATTGAAAAGCTGGAAGCACTGGACGACCGATTGATCGTTGCATGAGACTGGTGATCAGTGCGCCTCAATGTTATGGCCCTGTTCCTGTTGAGTATTGTGTCCCAGTCTACAGCTCACAGTCCATGAACATATCGAACAAAAGTACACCATCAATATTTCAATATTGTTACCCACTTGCCAATGATATCATAGCAATACTGTTGCAGCACTGATCAATAGACTTGCTGTGATTGTTGACTGAACGAATTCAGTCTCACATTGTATTGTTGATGGGAACGCCGGTCACACATGTGAATGATGCACTGCTGAAAACAACAGTGTTGATGAGTGTAATATGCAGCTACACAGGAAGCAAACAAAGTCACATTGATGACACGGAAACTTGACTAAACAGAATACTGATGAAAATATCAATTCAGTATATAGGACAGTGAAGGAGGTTGAGTTTCGATGAGACGATTGGTATTGTGAAGAAGATATTTTATGAAGAGAAGTGTTCATTGCATATTGCATGCAAATGCTTGGTGTGAATACTGAAAGCTACTGGAGATAATTTGGCGTATGTTGTCAGCGCACAATTGAACGCTGAACATTGGAAATGAAATGGATAGTGAATGGCATTGTGGAAACATGTGCACAGTATGGTGGAGATTGTTGAGCTGTGATTGACGTGAAGAAACGATCAATGTTAAAGGACGATTGAAAAGCTGGAAGCACTGGACGACCGATTGATCGTTGCATGAGACTGGTGATCAGTGCGCCTCAATGTTATGGCCCTGTTCCTGTTGAGTATTGTGTCCCAGTCTACAGCTCACAGTCCATGAACATATCGAACAAAAGTACACCATCAATATTTCAATATTGTTACCCACTTGCCAATGATATCATAGCAATACTGTTGCAGCACTGATCAATAGACTTGCTGTGATTGTTGACTGAACGAATTCAGTCTCACATTGTATTGTTGATGGGAACGCCGGTCACACATGTGAATGATGCACTGCTGAAAACAACAGTGTTGATGAGTGTATTATGCAGCTACACAGGAAGCAAACAAAGTCACATTGATGACACGGAAACTTGACTAAACAGAATACTGATGAAAATATCAATTCAGTATATAGGACAGTGAAGGAGGTTGAGTTTCGATGAGACGATTGGTATTGTGAAGAAGATATTTTATGAAGAGAAGTGTTCATTGCATATTGCATGCAAATGCTTGGTGTGAATACTGAAAGCTACTGGAGATAATTTGGCGTATGTTGTCAGCGCACAATTGAACGCTGAACATTGGAAATGAAATGGATAGTGAATGGCATTGTGGAAACATGTGCACAGTATGGTGGAGATCGTTGAGCTGTGATTGACGTGAAGAAACGATCAATGTTAAAGGACGATTGAAAAGCTGGAAGCACTGGACGACCGATTGATCGTTGCATGAGATTGGTTATCCATGAACGTCAATGCTATTGTAATATTCATTTTGAATTGTCTCTCATCCTCGAAAAATTCTCTTTTTATCTGCTCGCTAACCGTTTTTTTACAAGTCGGTTTATTTCGTTAATTGTTCTTTGCTCATTGTTGCTTAACTCTCTTCGTAAAACTTTTGAGTTATTCCATTTTTCGGGATTATCTTATTTTACGAAATTTATTTAGTGCTAATTTTCCACATTTCCTTTAAAAAATTTTCATCGATATTAGAAATTATATCTGATTCATAAAATCGTAATCATGAATCTAATGCAATTTTAATGGATGCTGATTATCATAGTCACCCACTATCTACTAATGAGATTCTCAATCAATGTGAAGAATCTGTTTCAGAAGAATGAATCTTCGATGAACTGATATCAAGCTTAGTTATTCCTTGTCACCCAGTCACTTTTAGTAGATTGTCTGTTCAGTATGACAAATACGTTTTAAATATAGTCAAACGAATTGTAAATTGGACTTATGAGGATGCCAGATTTAAGTCAAAATACATCATTCGGAAATTGTAATCTGTGAATCAGGAATTTTTTTATATAAATAAAATCGTTAATGTTGGGATGACTAACATAAAGTGTTAACTTGAATCAGTTTATAAGTGAAATGAAATTGTGAGATAAATGATCAGAATAAATATGGTCAACATGGGGTAAGAGAGAGAGAGAATATTGTGATTACAAATCGGAAATTACGTAATATGTAAAATAATTAGGTCAAATATAGTAGATTCAGGGGTGGATATTGAATAAATTCCTCAAAAAGGGTTATCAAGTGTAAAGACAATAATAGTAATAATAATAATAATAACAGTAATAATAATAATAAGTTTGGGACATAAAATGAACATTAATTAGATTACGTCATCACATTATAAGATTGATTATGAGCTAGTTGGCCAGGGTAAAAGAAGTGGCTGAACATACTTCTTTTGGATACAAAGCTCTGGCTTTTTGATCCGAATGGCAATTGCTTCAGCCGTCTGTAGGATTCGCAGTCTGACGGAATTAGGTAGACTGCATTTAAGTAGCTCCTTGTACATCTGTAACATGTTTTATTTTTTTAGTTATATTTTTATTTGTGAAACATAAAAGCATAGTATTTTATTTTGTATATATATTCTTATTTGCTATGAAGACGATTGGAAGGCTGCTTCTAAAGGCAACTCAATTTCGTAAATGAGGCCTTCAGCTTAGCAGCCAATCAGAATGAGGCGAGATTTATTATATCCGCCATCTTTGTAAGCAATGGCGGTCGGTTTTCTTCATTCTGTGTATTTTTCAGCTATTTCTTTTGTGTAGCTATGTAATTTAATGTTTCAGTGTGCTAAAATGCCGCAGTTAGTGTAATGTTCTGTATGTTGGTGTGTAATGTATTTCGAATCAGCATTGCTTTTGCTGCTTCTACACAGGTCAATGTATTTCTTCAGCCAAGCTGGCTGGTCTTATGTTTTAAAATGGTAATCGGTTTTGTTTTGACTTGTTTTCGAGATATCTGAAGCCGAAGCTCGTTTTATAGCTAAAATAATTGTTGCTGCCGCCTGTGACTAACTGTCCGCATGTTCGTTCCTAACTGTCCTTTATGATGTTATCGGCAAAATGAAAGGAAACATCCTCCGGTTTTTAATTTTCTTCAGTATTATGGACAACACTATCCCACCAAGGAGACAAATTAATACTGAGTACCTAGTCCCGACCGTTGTTGCTACCTTGACGTGGTGGTCGAAATTGCCTATCGTGATGAAGCAACCGAGCTATACTGGCTGGAACGACCGTTCCTCAAGGTCCTACCATGTCAAACAGGTCGGTTGAAGAACGGTAAGACTAAAAGCAACAAACCCAAAGTCCGAAGGCGAAGTCGTGTTGCTGACTGTACAGAGGTGTGACGGTAGTAAGGTGTTTCCTTCAGACAACCAGCATGACAGCGATGCTGCCTTACCACAAGGAGGGGTGGGGTTAGAAAAGGTCGACCCTAAAAATGCACACCTCGCCTTATCCCACGGATATCCGTCTCCGGCGGTGAGGTCTCAACAAGTACGGAGCTAACACAAAAATTACCCATAAAAAGGTCGTGTGTGACCGACCTCAAGCAGTTGTCCGTTGGGCACTGCGGTCACGCTCTCAGGTCACTAAGACCACCTCTAATCCAATTTCCTTTTCAAGTACCTCCAGAAGAACCCTTCCACGGTGTGAGCAACCGGGAAGTGACAACCGCCCTCATACCTCTAACAGCACTCAAGACCACTGTATTCATGATCAACCTCCCTCTTCAATCCCTATTATTCCTCCTACATCGACTTTCACCTCTAAACTTCCTCTTTCGGCTTCCCCTTCAAGTGTCACCATAGTCAACGATTCTAGTGCTCAAACACTGTCCCAGGTCTACTGAAACCTTGCTCCAAACTACACACTGAAGCCTTCAACGTACGCATCCCAGGTCAAATCGGTCAACAGGCTTCATTGGCTAGAGCCCTAGAATCTTGTACCATTGATGTATGCTGTGTCTCTGAAACACGCATACAGGATCACAGTGTGGTCATTCCCTTGACCTCACCTCGACAAAACGGAGAGCCAACGAGACACACCCTCCGTGTATCTGGTGACCCGACGGCCAGCTCTCGTAGAGTGGCAGGAGTAGGGATAGCACAAATCATAAAGGCGGAACAAGCAATGTTAGAGTGGATCCCCGTTAACAGTCGTTTATGTGCTGTTCGGCTAAACGGCTCCGTAGGAACTCAGAAGGATAGGGACACAAGTCGATGCATCTTTGTCCTTTCTGCATACGCTCCCACCGACTGCAGCTCAGATGAAATGAAAGATGAATTTTACAGAAAGCTATCTGAACTTCTTCAGAAAGCTAAACGTTCGGACATAGTACTCGTAGCAGGTGACTTTAATGCCCAGATAGGTAGTTTAAACCAAACAGAAAGCATTTAGATGGGTATTTTAGTATTCCGGCACAACGAACAGATAATGATGATCGTCTGCTGCAACTGTGCTCAGACAATCGTTTATTTTTAGCAAACACAATTTTTAAGCATAAGGAGAGACATCGTCTAACATGGCGACCCCGCTACACTAAACCAACGGTGAATTCAAATAGACCATATTAACATCAGTCATCGTTGGAAAGGGTCGACAGAAAATTGTCGCTCGTTGCGGAATGCCTGTTCGGACTCCGATCATGCTCTTATAAGGGCACGTGTCTGCTTGCGCCTCAGTGGATGCAGGGAAGCCACACCAAGAAGACCCATTAGAATTCAATTAAGTGATGAGAAAGCCGAAAATAGATTCCAGGAACAACTGAGGTCATAATTAGGTAGTTCTGAGAACGAGGTTCACCCAGATGTTGCTTGGGAAGCTATACAAACAGCTGTGGAAATAGCAGTGACATCTATCAGTGACTTAAACCACAGGGTTACAAAGAACCAAAGGATTTCCTCAAGGTCTATTGCACTGATGGATTCTCGTGAACTCATCCCATAAGGCTCTGAACACGATGAAGAGTGTAAAGAAATCAGATCTAGGTTAACCAAAAGTCTATGGAACGAACGTGAGCAGTGGTGGGCAACGAAAGCAAAAGAGTGAAAAAGGCCGCGGCTATAGGGAACACAAGATAGCTCTATAGACTAATAAAAGAAACTGGAATTAATAAGCCAAGTGTGTTTTGCTTCTCAAACTATTCGCGATATCACTCTCTTCAGCGTGTTACCCTACTGCCTGGAAAACTACACATATCATTCCCAAAATTAAAACAGGACCTGAAGCAAACGTTGAAAATTACCGGCCTATAAACATAACTTCAGTGGTATCCAGAGTGATGGAAAAAGTAGTTAAGGCGGCTGTAGTCCAACATCTACTAACTAATAACCTCATCTCGACCTCCCAGCATGGATTTCTTAGGTCCAGATCATGCGATACATGCCTAGTAGACTACCTGAATGATATAACTCTGAAACGAGACAGCGGACTCCTTGTATCAGTCCTATTCCTAGACTTTAAGAAAGCCTTTGATAAGGTCCCACACAAAAGGCTACTCGTCAAACTAAAGTCCTTCGGAATACACAACCCACTGTACTCCTGGTTTGCCTCGTTCTCGACAGAACGTAAACAGATGGTAAAGTACAATGACTGTCTCTCGTCTCCTAGACCAATCACCAGTGGAGTCATCCAGGGAAGCGTACTAAGTCCACTTTTGTTTCTTATGTATATAAACGATATATGTAACACCATAGAATTTGGGAAACCATACTTATATGCTGATGATCTCAAAATAGTATACAGCTATAAGCCTGAGACACTAAGTCAAAGTGTATCCCAGATCCAAAAGGACCTCAATAACTTAACTATATGGAGTGAAAAATGGCAATTACCATTTAACCTCAACAAGTGCGGGATCATGCACTTTGGAAAGCATCCCTATAAACCGCGACTTCACTTAAATGAATGTAGAGTCCAAACACTCGAATCAGTACACGATTTAGGAATTAATTACACAGGAAGCCTTAACTTTGAAGACCATGCATCCTCTATTATTTCTAAATCTAGACGGCTAATTGGTTTTATAAAGAAAAACTTTTTCACAACAAAGGGCAAACTTACTCTCTACAAAATATGTGTACAACCCTCCCTTGAATACTGCTCTTTTGTCTTCTCTAATATGAATATTGCAGGCAAGATAAGAGATGTTCAAAGACGTTTCACACGTCAACTACTAGGATGTAACTCGAATCTCGATTACACAGACAGATGTAAGCATCTATCTTTAGAACCTTTATGGCACCGTAGGCTAAAAAATAATTTAATATTTCTCTACAAAGCGATATATGGGCTCTCCTTTCTAACCTCCTGCCCGACTATCACCCACGACCCAGCCTATAGACTTAGAAACAACGCATATACACTACTTACCGTAAAACACCAAAAACAAATGCGTTGTAAGTTTTTTACAGTACGGTATAGTTTATTGTGGAACAGGCTGCCAATGCCTATCCGTAACTGTGATACGTTTACCAGATTCAAAAAGCTAATAACCCTATTTCTAGACTCTAAAGAGCTTCAACATTTCCTTGAACTCCCGCCCACCAATGAGGCACTTTATTACGGACCGCCTAGTATCTAGAAAGAACAAGATTATAACAAGTTCGACTGTTACTAATATGAATATAACCAAATCACAGAATATATGGCTTATCCTTTCCTATTATTCATTGTTTATTAATCATGACCTTATGCTCCTAACCCTAGCTTTCAGTTCCCAAATCTCTACAGGTTAAATGTACATTATTCTTCCTAAAAGTCATGCTTTTTTTCTACTGCAAGTAGACAGATAGCTCAATCTTATGGATGCTGATCTACTAAGGCCGATCATACAAAGCTCAAAATTTGGCCACAAAGTCTTGTGAGTTTCTCAATGTTTTATTTGTCTTACCCTGAAATCTTTTTTCTTTCTACAATTTTATACCCTCTCATATCTTTTGATTTGCTATTAGTCCTTACTTCTTTAAACCATTAGTTATTTTCATAGCAGTGTGATATACTATATGGACATCTAACCCAAAAAAGAACTTTTCAACTATCTGATTTGCTTGTAACATGGACCTAGTAGAGACAGTGTATTCCAACTATGGGCTTTGATTAAAGCAGTATTCATACTTACCACAAACGTAAGAGAGCCTAACATCACAAAAGGAGGGAGGGTGGCGTTACTGACCAGCAAACATGATGGTGGGGAGATAAATTCAATCCACCCATGTCTGTAGGGCAGGACATTTTGTTTAATTACGGCTCCTTATGGTTTAGTGGGATGTCACGAACTTATGGTATTGATGCTGATTTATCACGCAAAATACCTCTTTAAATCGTGTTACGAACGTTGAATTGGTTTCACTTCCTACCCAGAAATCCTATTACAAGCAAACTAGACAATTCGCTAATATACGAAGCCTACTCAAGACCCTATTATACCTGAAAAAAATTATAATACCAAAAAACGAGAGGGGCTCGAATAGCTTCGATAATAAAAGGAAGATAGCCAATTGTATATCACAATACTGTTTCTAGCACTATATTTTATTTTATAATCACACTTAATCCCATACTCTCAGCTTCTTTCCGAATCGCCTCCATTTGTCAGTCTTCAGTAATAAGGATAGGAGGTCTGTCGACCTATATTAATCCTTGCAGTTTGTAATACTGTGGAGGTCCAATCTCGGTTTGAATATATTAACAGACGGTGCTGATATTACGTGTTCCGGTAGGGAATTCCAGTAATTTACTACTCGGTCCGAGAAACGGAACTCTAGACGTAAACGATTTGATCTCGGTTTTTGAACTTTCTTCGAATGTCCTCTCAAATGATCGGTTCTAGACGGAAGCAAAAGATAAGACATGTTAATACCAAGGTCATCGTTCAGTATACGATAAGCCAATATTAGATCACCCCGTACTCTACGGTAAGATAACGGAAATAAGTTAAGGTGTCTCAGTCTGTCTTCATAAGATAGGCCAGCTAGACCTTGTACCATCTTAGTAGCTCGTCGTTGGACTCTTTCTAGCATATCTGCTTCATATTTGAAACAAGGACTCGCTGCTTGAATCCCGTATTCTAAATGTGGTCGCACATAAATCGGGTATAGTAATCCAAACATTTCATCATCTAAATACTGAAAAGACCTACGAATTGACCATAATACCCTATAGCCTTCTGCAGCAGCAGCCTTACAGTGACTAGTCGTTTTGAGATCATTGCTTAATATAACTCCTAAGTCTTTATAGTTTCTTGCTTTGGGTAGCACGAATCCACGTAGTGTATAGTCATACGATTCATCAGAGTTATTTAACTGCATCACTACACTCTTATTAGGATTTACTTCTAGTGACCACCTGTCTAACCATGCCACCAATGAGCTAAGATCGTCCTGTAATACTATTCTATCCGACATACTATGTATGGGTCTCCAAATCTTTATGTCATCAGCGAAGAGTAGAACGGATGATTTTGCTACAGTTGGCAATTCATTTACATAAAGTAAAAAGAGAAGAGGACCTAGGATTGTGCCTTGGGGAACCCCACTTTTTACAGGTACCCACGAGGAGAGAGCCCCATTAACCCTTACCCTTTGTCTCCTGTCATGGAGAAAGTTACTTATCCAATCGACGACTGTGTTATGGATTCCAAAACGTTTCAGTTTGAATTTAAGACCAGAGTGTGAAACCTTATCAAAGGCTTTACTTAGATCTATGAAAATTACATCCACAGGAGCATTCCGATCCTTTGCCGCAGCCCACTCTTCTCGTGCAATGAGAAGATTTGTCAAGCAAGATAGGCCTTTCCGAAAACCATGTTGTGCCCTGGAGAAAAGATTTTGCCCTTCAACATAGTTTATAACAGCTATCCGAATGATTTTCTCCATCAGTTTCACAACTGCACTAGTTAAGCTAACGGGTCTATAGTTACTAACTAAATCCCTACTCCCAGCCTTATACACCGGACTTATTATGGCGTCTTTCCAGTCTCTAGGAAGTCTGGACTGTCTCAGAGACATGTCGAATAGTATCGCTAATGGTTCAGCAATTTCATCTGATATGGCTTTCATAATCCTAGGATGAATATCATCGGGACCACTGGACTTATCAGGTTTGAGATGCTGAAGTAGCCTTAAAACAGTATCTTTCTCAATGACTACAGGATCCATCAGCGAGCCGTCACGGTCACAATGAATCATTGGTCGTTCCTCATTACCGATAGAAAACACTTTACTAAAATATTCCGATAAAGCTTCAGCTTTTTCGGCATCATTCTCTGCTAAGATTAACGGATTGTCTCGTATCAAAAGTGATGGAATTCCATCGCTTCTCTTAGTTCGCCTTTTTATATACGAGAATAACCGTTTCGGACTATATCTAGAATCCCTAACCAATTGTTTTTCGTATGAATGTCTAGTCTTGCTTATTAACGCTTTACAGGCATTCCTAATCTTACAATAACTGGATCTGTATTGTTCTAAGCCAGTAGAGATGAACATATTCCAGTGATTCTTCCTTTTTCTAAGGAGTTTCCTGACCGTTTTAGTTATCCATGGTGGACTATTATTCGGTCATCGCGGTACCAGGTATGGTATGAACGGGGACGTAACTAGTCTAAATTTACCTTTAAATACAGACCATGCTTCTTCAACTGATATGCTAGTATCTACTACATCTACATCTGTCTATCACTCCTCATGAAATGGATTCCGGATAATTATGGAGTAACGTCTAAGTATAGTGAAATTTCCAATATTGCCATTTGGTAAATAAAGAAGGAACGAATTGAGCGGAGAAATTTCTTTTCAATTAGCTTTTCATCATGGCTCTACACTAATATATATATATGTTTTACAATAATAATATAATACTCATCGAGTGGATACGTTACGTAATAATTACATAATGACATTTAAATTAACATTCAGTAATTGGAAGAGAGAGGATTATTAATATTCAAAGTAATCAAGAAGTTGCTATGTTGCGTAATATAAGAAACAAAGAAGGAATAGAATTTTACCGGATGGTCAATAGGATAGTAGTTACGTAAGAATCAAGAGATGAATGTTGAGAAGTTATAAGGCTCAAAAGCGATAGAAACAAAATTACAAAGATTATAAATTAAATAAAAATAAAATGGAAGAAGTATGAAAGATAGTTCTTCTGACGGAAATGTTATACTGAAGGCCAGGGGAGAGAAAGTGGTTGTACGAATTTCTTTTGGATGCAAAGGTCAGGTTTGTGAACATGGATTGCGATGGCTTCCGCAATGTGCAAAAGGCGCACTCGTAAACCATGTGGTAGATTTGATGGAATATTGTAGATAACCTTAAAAGCTTTATTCACTTCGACTTGATGACCTGTGTCAACCAAGTGAGAGAGAATAGAACTTTTAATCACTTTCACCTGTCCTTTGCTTAGCCATGTTGGATGATGTTCTGTAATTCGGTGACGGACCTGTCGAATTGTACGCCCTATGTAACTGGCTCCACAGGAGCAGTTGAAACGATAGATACACATAGATTTGGCGAATTCTGGCAGTCTGTCTTTAATGGATGTTCTTATTTTCGGTTGGTTGTAGAAGATGACATTTAATTTGGCAGCATTAAATGTTTTTTGTACCGCTCTTCTTAGTTTCTGAGTCATGACTTCTTCAATGGAGTCATTTATGAATTGTAGTTTTATGAATAATATCTTCTTGGGGACAGTGGGTATTTTTGTCCTTGTTTTCTTCTCCGTCATATGTTTTTCGATGAATTTCATTGGGTACCCATTCAGACTGAGTAGGTTCCGAATATTGTTCAATTCATCTTCAATAGTGTCTTCAGAACAGATCATTCTAGCACGATGTGTCAAGATCTTTATTAAGTTCCTTTTGTATCTGATTGGAACTGCACTGTGGAAATGAGTGTATTGACCAGCTGCTGACTTTCTGTGTACTCTTCCTTTTATAGTTCCGTCTGTTCTTCTAGTTAGTTGGACATCTAGAAAAGATATGCTATTATTTTGTTCATCTTCTGATGTAAAGTTAATTGATGGGTGAACGTTATTAAATATATTAAGTAGATTGTGCTTATTATTTTCTTTTTCTAATACTATGAAGGTATCATCTATATAGCGATAATAAGTTGGTAAATGGGTAATTGTACTTTTAAGTGGTCCATTTTCCAGTTTTGCAAGGAAAATATTGGCCAGTAGAGGGCCTAATGGTGATCCCATGGCGACTCCATCTAGTTGTCTATAGTATTCATTGTCAAATCTGAATTGGACGTTCATAGTGCATCTAAGAATTAACTGTTTTATCGCGCATGCGGGAATCGGGGTTTCTATGCGTCTCGCCGTTAGTTCATTGCAAATAAATTCAACCGTTTCGAGTAGTGGAATATTAGTGAATAATGATGATACGTCAAGTGATATCATGAATTTATTCTTGACTGATAGGTTTTTTATGTTCTCCACAAATTCAAAGGAATCTTTGACACTATGTCTGACAATTTCTTTGTGTAATGGTTGAAGAATTTGCACCAACCATTTTGCTAAATTATGATACGCTGAGTTATTCATATCTAATACTGGTCTAAGGGGCAAGCCACTTTTGTGTATTTTCGGTAAGCCATATAGTCTTGGTGTAATTGTTCCTGTAGGTTTCAACATTTCGAACACCTTTTCTGAAATAAAGCCTCGTTGTTTAATTTCTTTCAGTGAATTAGTTAGTTGTTTTTCGATCTTGTCTGCTATGTCGTTTTCACAGCCAGTTTCTGAAATTTGCTTTCATCATTTAGAACGGCTTTCATTTTGTTTATGTAGTCATTTTTATCCATGAGTACTATCCCATGTCCTTTGTCCGGTTTCGTGATTAATAAATTGTCATTAGTTTTAAGTTTTCTTAGAGCTTCTGTATGTTTTTTCGTCAAAATCCCTTTCGTGTTGTGTCTATGATTTATGTATTTAAAACAACAGTCAACTAGTGTTGACTTAAATCTTTCGACATCATCTTTTGATGAAGTTACAAGTTCTGACGTTTGAGCATAAAGATTTTCGAATTGAATTTCAACGTCCATTTTATTGACTGTTTTCTTAAAGTCACAAAACTTCGGGCCTAGTGATAACGCTTCTGACGCAGTTTTTCCCAGCATAACACTAGAGAAATTGTGTACGTACTGATCTGGATTAGATGGAAATTTCATTTCTGGAATTTGTTTGTCTAGATTTTTCTTAAGTTTCATTCTTTTCTTTTCTTTTCTTGAGTTAACAACCATCTCGACATAGTCCAGATATTGTTCCCTTAATTTATCAGGGAGGTCTTCTACAGCGTAAATTCTCTCATTGATATTTTTTACCATCTCGGTAATGTATGAGTTTAGAGAATCGATTTGGTTAAGAGCGAAGCGTTTGAGAGTCCTTGCATTTGGTCGAACTCGAGAGCGACGTAAAGATTTCCAATACAATTTTGGATACAAGTTGGTTTCTATACATTCCTTTATAAAATCAACATTTGTCATCGCCTCACTGAGCCTTGCGCTATACTTTAGATACTCATTGAGAACCTTTAACGCGAATGCTTGCTCAGAACGTTTCAATATAGTGAGAATTCCCATTTTGCCATTTGGTAAATAAAGAAGGAACGAATTGAGCGAAGACAATGTTGAACCCCGTCCATGCAGACTCCTTAAGGTAATCCTAGGATCGGAGAAGCAACGGGATCTCTTGTTAAGTAGCGCTCGTTGTCACGACAATTCTGACATCCGAGTTAGACCTGACATGTCTCTCGAAGATAAAATAAAAAGGAAGAAAGCACTAGCTGAACTTGAAACCCGTCGGCAAAACAGCGAGGAAAATCTCCGGTTAGTGGGTTTTCGGATAGTCAGGTCTTGGAAGCGAATGCTACCAAGGCCTGTGTGGATAGGCTGTTCTACTTAGGAGTTTTATATGCCAACGCTCGTAGTTTACGAAATAAGTTCTATGAACTAGAATCACTAGTAGACAGGTTAAAGCCACTCATAGTAGCAGTGACAGAAACTTGGTTAGTCCATGACTTAGACATTAAGAAGGAACGAATTGAGCGGAGAAATTTCTTTTCAATTAGCTTTTCATCATGGCTCTACACTAATATATATATATGTTTTACAATAATAATATAATACTCATCGAGTGGATACGTTACGTAATAATTACATAATGACATTTAAATTAACATTCAGTAATTGGAAGAGAGAGGATTATTAATATTCAAAGTAATCAAGAAGTTGCTATGTTGCGTAATATAAGAAACAAAGAAGGAATAGAATTTTACCGGATGGTCAATAGGATAGTAGTTACGTAAGAATCAAGAGATGAATGTTGAGAAGTTATAAGGCTCAAAAGCGATAGAAACAAAATTACAAAGATTATAAATTAAATAAAAATAAAATGGAAGAAGTATGAAAGATAGTTCTTCTGACGGAAATGTTATACTGAAGGCCAGGGGAGAGAAAGTGGTTGTACGAATTTCTTTTGGATGCAAAGGTCAGGTTTGTGAACATGGATTGCGATGGCTTCCGCAATGTGCAAAAGGCGCACTCGTAAACCATGTGGTAGATTTGATGGAATATTGTAGATAACCTTAAAAGCTTTATTCACTTCGACTTGATGACCTGTGTCAACCAAGTGAGAGAGAATAGAACTTTTAATCACTTTCACCTGTCCTTTGCTTAGCCATGTTGGATGATGTTCTGTAATGCGGTGACGGACCTGTCGAATTGTACGCCCTATGTAACTGGCTCCACAGGAGCAGTTGAAACGATAGATACACATAGATTTGGCGAATTCTGGCAGTCTGTCTTTAATGGATGTTCTTATTTTCGGTTGGTTGCAGAAGATGACATTTAATTTGGCAGCATTAAATGTTTTTTGTACCGCTCTTCTTAGTTTCTGAGTCATGACTTCTTCAATGGAGTCATTTATGAATTGTAGTTTTATGAATAATGTCTTCTTGGGGACAGTGGGTATTTTTGTCCTTGTTTTCTTCTCCGTCATATGTTTTTCGATGAATTTCATTGGGTACCCATTCAGACTGAGTAGGTTCCGAATATTGTTCAATTCATCTTCAATAGTGTCTTCAGAACAGATCATTCTAGCACGATGTGTCAAGATCTTTATTAAGTTCCTTTTGTATCTGATTGGAACTGCACTGTGGAAATGAGTGTATTGACCAGCTGCTGACTTTCTGTGTACTCTTCCTTTTATAGTTCCGTCTGTTCTTCTAGTTAGTTGGACATCTAGAAAAGATATGCTATTATTTTGTTCATCTTCTGATGTAAAGTTAATTGATGGGTGAACGTTATTAAATATATTAAGTAGATTGTGCTTATTATTTTCTTTTTCTAATACTATGAAGGTATCATCTATATAGCGATAATAAGTTGGTAAATGGGTAATTGTACTTTTAAGTGGTCCATTTTCCAGTTTTGCAAGGAAAATATTAGCCAGTAGAGGGCCTAATGGTGATCCCATGGCGACTCCATCTAGTTGTCTATAGTATTCATTGTCAAATCTGAATTGGACGTTCATAGTGCATCTCAGAATTAACTGTTTTATCGCGCATGCGGGAATCGGGGTTTCTATGCGTCTCGCCGTTAGTTCATTGCAAATAAATTCAACCGTTTCGAGTAGTGGAATATTAGTGAATAATGATGATACGTCAAGTGATATCATGAATTTATTCTTGACTGATAGGTTTTTTATGTTCTCCACAAATTCAAAGGAATCTTTGACACTATGTCTGACAATTTCTTTGTGTAATGGTTGAAGAATTTGCACCAACCATTTTGCTAAATTGTGATACGCTGAGTTATTCATATCTAATACTGGTCTAAGGGGCAAGCCACTTTTGTGTATTTTCGGTAAGCCATATAGTCTTGGTGTAATTGTTCCTGTAGGTTTCAACATTTCGAACACCTTTTCTGAAATAAAGCCTCGTTGTTTAATTTCTTTCAGTGAATTAGTTAGTTGTTTTTCGATCTTGTCTGCTATGTCGTTTTCACAGCCAGTTTCTGAAATTTGCTTTCATCATTTAGAACGGCTTTCATTTTGTTTATGTAGTCATTTTTATCCATGAGTACTATCCCATGTCCTTTGTCCGGTTTCGTGATTAATAAATTGTCATTAGTTTTAAGTTTTCTTAGAGCTTCTGTATGTTTTTTCGTCAAAATCCCTTTCGTGTTGTGTCTATGATTTATGTATTTAAAACAACAGTCAACTAGTGTTGACTTAAATCTTTCGACATCATCTTTTGATGAAGTTACAAGTTCTGACGTTTGAGCATAAAGATTTTCGAATTGAATTTCAACGTCCATTTTATTGACTGTTTTCTTAAAGTCACAAAACTTCGGGCCTAGTGATAACGCTTCTGACGCAGTTTTTCCCAGCATAACACTAGAGAAATTGTGTACGTACTGATCTGGATTAGATGGAAATTTCATTTCTGGAATTTGTTTGTCTAGATTTTTCTTAAGTTTCATTCTTTTCTTTTCTTTTCTTGAGTTAACAACCATCTCGACATAGTCCAGATATTGTTCCCTTAATTTATCAGGGAGGTCTTCTACAGCGTAAATTCTCTCATTGATATTTTTTACCATCTCGGTAATGTATGAGTTTAGAGAATCGATTTGGTTAAGAGCGAAGCGTTTGAGAGTCCTTGCATTTGGTCGAACTCGAGAGCGACGTAAAGATTTCCAATACAATTTTGGATACAAGTTGGTTTCTATACATTCCTTTATAAAATCAACATTTGTCATCGCCTCACTGAGCCTTGCGCTATACTTTAGATACTCATTGAGAACCTTTAACGCGAATGCTTGCTCAGAACGTTTCAATATAGTGAGAATTCCCATTTTGCCATTTGGTAAATAAAGAAGGAACGAATTGAGCGAAGACAATGTTGAACCCCGTCCATGCAGACTCCTTAAGGTAATCCTAGGATCGGAGAAGCAACGGGATCTCTTGTTAAGTAGCGCTCGTTGTCACGACAATTCTGACATCCGAGTTAGACCTGACATGTCTCTCGAAGATAAAATAAAAAGGAAGAAAGCACTAGCTGAACTTGAAACCCGTCGGCAAAACGGCGAGGAAAATCTCCGGTTAGTGGGTTTTCGGATAGTCAGGTCTTGGAAGCGAATGCTACCAAGGCCTGTGTGGATAGGCTGTTCTACTTAGGAGTTTTATATGCCAACGCTCGTAGTTTACGAAATAAGTTCTATGAACTAGAATCACTAGTAGACAGGTTAAAGCCACTCATAGTAGCAGTGACAGAAACTTGGTTAGTCCATGACTTAGACATTAAGAAGGAACGAATTGAGCGGAGAAATTTCTTTTCAATTAGCTTTTCATCATGGCTCTACACTAATATATATATATGTTTTACAATAATAATATAATACTCATCGAGTGGATACGTTACGTAATAATTACATAATGACATTTAAATTAACATTCAGTAATTGGAAGAGAGAGGATTATTAATATTCAAAGTAATCAAGAAGTTGCTATGTTGAGTAATATAAGAAACAAAGAAGGAATAGAATTTTACCGGATGGTCAATAGGATAGTAGTTACATAAGAATCAAGAGATGAATGTTGAGAAGTTATAAGGCTCAAAAGCGATAGAAACAAAATTACAAAGATTATAAATTAAATAAAAATAAAATGGAAGAAGTATGAAAGATAGTTCTTCTGACGGAAATGTTATACTGAAGGCCAGGGGAGAGAAAGTGGTTGTACGAATTTCTTTTGGATGCAAAGGTCAGGTTTGTGAACATGGATTGCGATGGCTTCCGCAATGTGCAAAAGGCGCACTCGTAAACCATGTGGTAGATTTGATGGAATATTGTAGATAACCTTAAAAGCTTTATTCACTTCGACTTGATGACCTGTGTCAACCAAGTGAGAAAGAATAGAACTTTTAATCACTTTCACCTGTCCTTTGCTTAGCCATGTTGGATGATGTTCTGTAATGCGGTGACGGACCTGTCGAATTGTACGCCCTATGTAACTGGCTCCACAGGAGCAGTTGAAACGATAGATACACATAGATTTGGCGAATTCTGGCAGTCTGTCTTTAATGGATGTTCTTATTTTCGGTTGGTTGCAGAAGATGACATTTAATTTGGCAGCATTAAATGTTTTTTGTACCGCTCTTCTTAGTTTCTGAGTCATGACTTCTTCAATGGAGTCATTTATGAATTGTAGTTTTATGAATAATGTCTTCTTGGGGACAGTGGGTATTTTTGTCCTTGTTTTCTTCTCCGTCATATGTTTTTCGATGAATTTCATTGGGTACCCATTCAGACTGAGTAGGTTCCGAATATTGTTCAATTCATCTTCAATAGTGTCTTCAGAACAGATCATTCTAGCACGATGTGTCAAGATCTTTATTAAGTTCCTTTTGTATCTGATTGGAACTGCACTGTGGAAATGAGTGTATTGACCAGCTGCTGACTTTCTGTGTACTCTTCCTTTTATAGTTCCGTCTGTTCTTCTAGTTAGTTGGACATCTAGAAAAGATATGCTATTATTTTGTTCATCTTCTGATGTAAAGTTAATTGATGGGTGAACGTTATTAAATATATTAAGTAGATTGTGCTTATTATTTTCTTTTTCTAATACTATGAAGGTATCATCTATATAGCGATAATAAGTTGGTAAATGGGTAATTGTACTTTTGAGTGGTCCATTTTCCAGTTTTGCAAGGAAAATATTAGCCAGTAGAGGGCCTAATGGTGATCCCATGGCGACTCCATCTAGTTGTCTATAGTATTCATTGTCAAATCTGAATTGGACGTTCATAGTGCATCTAAGAATTAACTGTTTTATCGCGCATGCGGGAATCGGGGTTTCTATGCGTCTCGCCGTTAGTTCATTGCAAATAAATTCAACCGTTTCGAGTAGTGGAATATTAGTGAATAATGATGATACGTCAAGTGATATCATGAATTTATTCTTGACTGATAGATTTTTTATGTTCTCCACAAATTCAAAGGAATCTTTGACACTATGTCTGACAATTTCTTTGTGTAATGGTTGAAGAATTTGCACCAACCATTTTGCTAAATTGTGATACGCTGAGTTATTCATATCTAATACTGGTCTAAGGGGCAAGCCACTTTTGTGTATTTTCGGTAAGCCATATAGTCTTGGTGTAATTGTTCCTGTAGGTTTCAACATTTCGAACACCTTTTCTGAAATAAAGCCTCGTTGTTTAATTTCTTTCAGTGAATTAGTTAGTTGTTTTTCGATCTTGTCTGCTATGTCGTTTTCACAGCCAGTTTCTGAAATTTGCTTTCATCATTTAGAACGGCTTTCATTTTGTTTATGTAGTCATTTTTATCCATGAGTACTATCCCATGTCCTTTGTCCGGTTTCGTGATTAATAAATTGTCATTAGTTTTAAGTTTTCTTAGAGCTTCTGTATGTTTTTTCGTCAAAATCCCTTTCGTGTTGTGTCTATGATTTATGTATTTAAAACAACAGTCAACTAGTGTTGACTTAAATCTTTCGACATCATCTTTTGATGAAGTTACAAGTTCTGACGTTTGAGCATAAAGATTTTCGAATTGAATTTCAACGTCCATTTTATTGACTGTTTTCTTAAAGTCACAAAACTTCGGGCCTAGTGATAACGCTTCTGACGCAGTTTTTCCCAGCATAACACTAGAGAAATTGTGTACGTACTGATCTGGATTAGATGGAAATTTCATTTCTGGAATTTGTTTGTCTAGATTTTTCTTAAGTTTCATTCTTTTCTTTTCTTTTCTTGAGTTAACAACCATCTCGACATAGTCCAGATATTGTTCCCTTAATTTATCAGGGAGGTCTTCTACAGCGTAAATTCTCTCATTGATATTTTTTACCATCTCGGTAATGTATGAGTTTAGAGAATCGATTTGGTTAAGAGCGAAGCGTTTGAGAGTCCTTGCATTTGGTCGAACTCGAGAGCGACGTAAAGATTTCCAATACAATTTTGGATACAAGTTGGTTTCTATACATTCCTTTATAAAATCAACATTTGTCATCGCCTCACTGAGCCTTGCGCTATACTTTAGATACTCATTGAGAACCTTTAACGCGAATGCTTGCTCAGAACGTTTCAATATAGTGAGAATTCCCATTTTGCCATTTGGTAAATAAAGAAGGAACGAATCGAGCGAAGACAATGTTGAACCCCGTCCATGCAGACTCCTTAAGGTAATCCTAGGATCGGAGAAGCAACGGGATCTCTTGTTAAGTAGCGCTCGTTGTCACGACAATTCTGACATCCGAGTTAGACCTGACATGTCTCTCGAAGATAAAATAAAAAGGAAGAAAGCACTAGCTGAACTTGAAACCCGTCGGCAAAACGGCGAGGAAAATCTCCGGTTAGTGGGTTTTCGGATAGTCAGGTCTTGGAAGCGAATGCTACCAAGGCCTGTGTGGATAGGCTGTTCTACTTAGGAGTTTTATATGCCAACGCTCGTAGTTTACGAAATAAGTTCTATGAACTAGAATCACTAGTAGACAGGTTAAAGCCACTCATAGTAGCAGTGACAGAAACTTGGTTAGTCCATGACTTAGACATTAAGAAGGAACGAATTGAGCGGAGAAATTTCTTTTCAATTAGCTTTTCATCATGGCTCTACACTAATATATATATATGTTTTACAATAATAATATAATACTCATCGAGTGGATACGTTACGTAATAATTACATAATGACATTTAAATTAACATTCAGTAATTGGAAGAGAGAGGATTATTAATATTCAAAGTAATCAAGAAGTTGCTATGTTGCGTAATATAAGAAACAAAGAAGGAATAGAATTTTACCGGATGGTCAATAGGATAGTAGTTACGTAAGAATCAAGAGATGAATGTTGAGAAGTTATAAGGCTCAAAAGCGATAGAAACAAAATTACAAAGATTATAAATTAAATAAAAATAAAATGGAAGAAGTATGAAAGATAGTTCTTCTGACGGAAATGTTATACTGAAGGCCAGGGGAGAGAAAGTGGTTGTACGAATTTCTTTTGGATGCAAAGGTCAGGTTTGTGAACATGGATTGCGATGGCTTCCGCAATGTGCAAAAGGCGCACTCGTAAACCATGTGGTAGATTTGATGGAATATTGTAGATAACCTTAAAAGCTTTATTCACTTCGACTTGATGACCTGTGTCAACCAAGTGAGAGAGAATAGAACTTTTAATCACTTTCACCTGTCCTTTGCTTAGCCATGTTGGATGATGTTCTGTAATTCGGTGACGGACCTGTCGAATTGTACGCCCAATATAACTGGCTCCACAGGAGCAGTTGAAACGATAGATACACATAGATTTGGCGAATTCTGGCAGTCTGTCTTTAATGGATGTTCTTATTTTCGGTTGGTTGCAGAAGATGACATTTAATTTGGCAGCATTAAATGTTTTTTGTACCGCTCTTCTTAGTTTCTGAGTCATGATTTCTTCAATGGAGTCATTTATGAATTGTAGTTTTATGAATAATGTCTTCTTGGGGACAGTGGGTATTTTTGTCCTTGTTTTCTTCTCCGTCATATGTTTTTCGATGAATTTCATTGGGTACCCATTCAGACTGAGTAGGTTCCGAATATTGTTCAATTCATCTTCAATAGTGTCTTCAGAACAGATCATTCTAGCACGATGTGTCAAGATCTTTATTAAGTTCCTTTTGTATCTGATTGGAACTGCACTGTGGAAATGAGTGTATTGACCAGCTGCTGACTTTCTGTGTACTCTTCCTTTTATAGTTCCGTCTGTTCTTCTAGTTAGTTGGACATCTAGAAAAGATATGCTATTATTTTGTTCATCTTCTGATGTAAAGTTAATTGATGGGTGAACGTTATTAAATATATTAAGTAGATTGTGCTTATTATTTTCTTTTTCTAATACTATGAAGGTATCATCTATATAGCGATAATAAGTTGGTAAATGGGTAATTGTACTTTTAAGTGGTCCATTTTCCAGTTTTGCAAGGAAAATATTAGCCAGTAGAGGGCCTAATGGTGATCCCATGGCGACTCCATCTAGTTGTCTATAGTATTCATTGTCAAATCTGAATTGGACGTTCATAGTGCATCTCAGAATTAACTGTTTTATCGCGCATGCGGGAATCGGGGTTTCTATGCGTCTCGCCGTTAGTTCATTGCAAATAAATTCAACCGTTTCGAGTAGTGGAATATTAGTGAATAATGATGATACGTCAAGTGATATCATGAATTTATTCTTGACTGATAGGTTTTTTATGTTCTCCACAAATTCAAAGGAATCTTTGACACTATGTCTGACAATTTCTTTGTGTAATGGTTGAAGAATTTGCACCAACCATTTTGCTAAATTGTGATACGCTGAGTTATTCATATCTAATACTGGTCTAAGGGGCAAGCCACTTTTGTGTATTTTCGGTAAGCCATATAGTCTTGGTGTAATTGTTCCTGTAGGTTTCAACATTTCGAACACCTTTTCTGAAATAAAGCCTCGTTGTTTAATTTCTTTCAGTGAATTAGTTAGTTGTTTTTCGATCTTGTCTGCTATGTCGTTTTCACAGCCAGTTTCTGAAATTTGCTTTCATCATTTAGAACGGCTTTCATTTTGTTTATGTAGTCATTTTTATCCATGAGTACTATCCCATGTCCTTTGTCCGGTTTCGTGATTAATAAATTGTCATTAGTTTTAAGTTTTCTTAGAGCTTCTGTATGTTTTTTCGTCAAAATCCCTTTCGTGTTGTGTCTATGATTTATGTATTTAAAACAACAGTCAACTAGTGTTGACTTAAATCTTTCGACATCATCTTTTGATGAAGTTACAAGTTCTGACGTTTGAGCATAAAGATTTTCGAATTGAATTTCAACGTCCATTTTATTGACTGTTTTCTTAAAGTCACAAAACTTCGGGCCTAGTGATAACGCTTCTGACGCAGTTTTTCCCAGCATAACACTAGAGAAATTGTGTACGTACTGATCTGGATTAGATGGAAATTTCATTTCTGGAATTTGTTTGTCTAGATTTTTCTTAAGTTTCATTCTTTTCTTTTCTTTTCTTGAGTTAACAACCATCTCGACATAGTCCAGATATTGTTCCCTTAATTTATCAGGGAGGTCTTCTACAGCGTAAATTCTCTCATTGATATTTTTTACCATCTCGGTAATGTATGAGTTTAGAGAATCGATTTGGTTAAGAGCGAAGCGTTTGAGAGTCCTTGCATTTGGTCGAACTCGAGAGCGACGTAAAGATTTCCAATACAATTTTGGATACAAGTTGGTTTCTATACATTCCTTTATAAAATCAACATTTGTCATCGCCTCACTGAGCCTTGCGCTATACTTTAGATACTCATTGAGAACCTTTAACGCGAATGCTTGCTCAGAACGTTTCAATATAGTGAGAATTCCCATTTTGCCATTTGGTAAATAAAGAAGGAACGAATCGAGCGAAGACAATGTTGAACCCCGTCCATGCAGACTCCTTAAGGTAATCCTAGGATCGGAGAAGCAACGGGATCTCTTGTTAAGTAGCGCTCGTTGTCACGACAATTCTGACATCCGAGTTAGACCTGACATGTCTCTCGAAGATAAAATAAAAAGGAAGAAAGCACTAGCTGAACTTGAAACCCGTCGGCAAAACGGCGAGGAAAATCTCCGGTTAGTGGGTTTTCGGATAGTCAGGTCTTGGAAGCGAATGCTACCAAGGCCTGTGTGGATAGGCTGTTCTACTTAGGAGTTTTATATGCCAACGCTCGTAGTTTACGAAATAAGTTCTATGAACTAGAATCACTAGTAGACAGGTTAAAGCCACTCATAGTAGCAGTGACAGAAACTTGGTTAGTCCATGACTTAGACATTAAGAAGGAACGAATTGAGCGGAGAAATTTCTTTTCAATTAGCTTTTCATCATGGCTCTACACTAATATATATATATGTTTTACAATAATAATATAATACTCATCGAGTGGATACGTTACGTAATAATTACATAATGACATTTAAATTAACATTCAGTAATTGGAAGAGAGAGGATTATTAATATTCAAAGTAATCAAGAAGTTGCTATGTTGCGTAATATAAGAAACAAAGAAGGAATAGAATTTTACCGGATGGTCAATAGGATAGTAGTTACGTAAGAATCAAGAGATGAATGTTGAGAAGTTATAAGGCTCAAAAGCGATAGAAACAAAATTACAAAGATTATAAATTAAATAAAAATAAAATGGAAGAAGTATGAAAGATAGTTCTTCTGACGGAAATGTTATACTGAAGGCCAGGGGAGAGAAAGTGGTTGTACGAATTTCTTTTGGATGCAAAGGTCAGGTTTGTGAACATGGATTGCGATGGCTTCCGCAATGTGCAAAAGGCGCACTCGTAAACCATGTGGTAGATTTGATGGAATATTGTAGATAACCTTAAAAGCTTTATTCACTTCGACTTGATGACCTGTGTCAACCAAGTGAGAGAGAATAGAACTTTTAATCACTTTCACCTGTCCTTTGCTTAGCCATGTTGGATGATGTTCTGTAATGCGGTGACGGACCTGTCGAATTGTACGCCCTATGTAACTGGCTCCACAGGAGCAGTTGAAACGATAGATACACATAGATTTGGCGAATTCTGGCAGTCTGTCTTTAATGGATGTTCTTATTTTCGGTTGGTTGCAGAAGATGACATTTAATTTGGCAGCATTAAATGTTTTTTGTACCGCTCTTCTTAGTTTCTGAGTCATGATTTCTTCAATGGAGTCATTTATGAATTGTAGTTTTATGAATAATGTCTTCTTGGGGACAGTGGGTATTTTTGTCCTTGTTTTCTTCTCCGTCATATGTTTTTCGATGAATTTCATTGGGTACCCATTCAGACTGAGTAGGTTCCGAATATTGTTCAATTCATCTTCAATAGTGTCTTCAGAACAGATCATTCTAGCACGATGTGTCAAGATCTTTATTAAGTTCCTTTTGTATCTGATTGGAACTGCACTGTGGAAATGAGTGTATTGACCAGCTGCTGACTTTCTGTGTACTCTTCTTTTTATAGTTCCGTCTGTTCTTCTAGTTAGTTGGACATCTAGAAAAGATATGCTATTATTTTGTTCATCTTCTGATGTAAAGTTAATTGATGGGTGAACGTTATTAAATATATTAAGTAGATTGTGCTTATCATTTTCTTTTTCTAATACTATGAAGGTATCATCTATATAGCGATAATAAGTTGGTAAATGGGTAATTGTACTTTTAAGTGGTCCATTTTCCAGTTTTGCAAGGAAAATATTAGCCAGTAGAGGGCCTAATGGTGATCCCATGGCGACTCCATCTAGTTGTCTATAGTATTCATTGTCAAATCTGAATTGGACGTTCATAGTGCATCTAAGAATTAACTGTTTTATCGCGCATGCGGGAATCGGGGTTTCTATGCGTCTCGCCGTTAGTTCATTGCAAATAAATTCAACCGTTTCGAGTAGTGGAATATTAGTGAATAATGATGATACGTCAAGTGATATCATGAATTTATTCTTGACTGATAGATTTTTTATGTTCTCCACAAATTCAAAGGAATCTTTGACACTATGTCTGACAATTTCTTTGTGTAATGGTTGAAGAATTTGCACCAACCATTTTGCTAAATTGTGATACGCTGAGTTATTCATATCTAATACTGGTCTAAGGGGCAAGCCACTTTTGTGTATTTTCGGTAAGCCATATAGTCTTGGTGTAATTGTTCCTGTAGGTTTCAACATTTCGAACACCTTTTCTGAAATAAAGCCTCGTTGTTTAATTTCTTTCAGTGAATTAGTTAGTTGTTTTTCGATCTTGTCTGCTATGTCGTTTTCACAGCCAGTTTCTGAAATTTGCTTTCATCATTTAGAACGGCTTTCATTTTGTTTATGTAGTCATTTTTATCCATGAGTACTATCCCATGTCCTTTGTCCGGTTTCGTGATTAATAAATTGTCATTAGTTTTAAGTTTTCTTAGAGCTTCTGTATGTTTTTTCGTCAAAATCCCTTTCGTGTTGTGTCTATGATTTATGTATTTAAAACAACAGTCAACTAGTGTTGACTTAAATCTTTCGACATCATCTTTTGATGAAGTTACAAGTTCTGACGTTTGAGCATAAAGATTTTCGAATTGAATTTCAACGTCCATTTTATTGACTGTTTTCTTAAAGTCACAAAACTTCGGGCCTAGTGATAACGCTTCTGACGCAGTTTTTCCCAGCATAACACTAGAGAAATTGTGTACGTACTGATCTGGATTAGATGGAAATTTCATTTCTGGAATTTGTTTGTCTAGATTTTTCTTAAGTTTCATTCTTTTCTTTTCTTTTCTTGAGTTAACAACCATCTCGACATAGTCCAGATATTGTTCCCTTAATTTATCAGGGAGGTCTTCTACAGCGTAAATTCTCTCATTGATATTTTTTACCATCTCGGTAATGTATGAGTTTAGAGAATCGATTTGGTTAAGAGCGAAGCGTTTGAGAGTCCTTGCATTTGGTCGAACTCGAGAGCGACGTAAAGATTTCCAATACAATTTTGGATACAAGTTGGTTTCTATACATTCCTTTATAAAATCAACATTTGTCATCGCCTCACTGAGCCTTGCGCTATACTTTAGATACTCATTGAGAACCTTTAACGCGAATGCTTGCTCAGAACGTTTCAATATAGTGAGAATTCCCATTTTGCCATTTGGTAAATAAAGAAGGAACGAATTGAGCGAAGAAAAAACGGTTGAATTTTTTTGCAATGAACTAACGGCGAGACGCATAGAAACCCCGATTCCCGCATGCGCGATAAAACAGTTAATTCTGAGATGCACTATGAACGTCCAATTCAGATTTGACAATGAATACTATAGACAACTAGATGGAGTCGCCATGGGATCACCATTAGGCCCTCTACTGGCTAATATTTTCCTTGCAAAACTGGAAAATGGACCACTTAAAAGTACAATTACCCATTTACCAACTTATTATCGCTATATAGATGATACCTTCATAGTATTAGAAAAAGAAAATAATAAGCACAATCTACTTAATATATTTAATAACGTTCACCCATCAATTAACTTTACATCAGAAGATGAACAAAATAATAGCATATCTTTTCTAGATGTCCAACTAACTAGAAGAACAGACGGAACTATAAAAGGAAGAGTACACAGAAAGTCAGCAGCTGGTCAATACACTCATTTCCACAGTGCAGTTCCAATCAGATACAAAAGGAACTTAATAAAGATCTTGACACATCGTGCTAGAATGATCTGTTCTGAAGACACTATTGAAGATGAATTGAACAATATTCGGAACCTACTCAGTCTGAATGGGTACCCAATGAAATTCATCGAAAAACATATGACGGAGAAGAAAACAAGGACAAAAATACCCACTGTCCCCAAGAAGACATTATTCATAAAACTACAATTCATAAATGACTCCATTGAAGAAATCATGACTCAGAAACTAAGAAGAGCGGTACAAAAAACATTTAATGCTGCCGAATTAAATGTCATCTTCTGCAACCAACCGAAAATAAGAACATCCATTAAAGACAGACTGCCAGAATTCGCCAAATCTATGTGTATCTATCGTTTCAACTGCTCCTGTGGAGCCAGTTACATAGGGCGTACAATTCGACAGGTCCGTCACCGCATTACAGAACATCATCCAACATGGCTAAGCAAAGGACAGGTGAAAGTGATTAAAAGTTCTATTCTCTCTCACTTGGTTGACACAGGTCATCAAGTCGAAGTGAATAAAGCTTTTAAGGTTATCTACAATATTCCATCAAATCTACCACATGGTTTACGAGTGCGCCTTTTGCACATTGCGGAAGCCATCGCAATCCATGTTCACAAACCTGACCTTTGCATCCAAAAGAAATTCGTACAACCACTTTCTCTCCCCTGGCCTTCAGTATAACATTTCCGTCAGAAGAACTATCTTTCATACTTCTTCCATTTTATTTTTATTTAATTTATAATCTTTGTAATTTTGTTTCTATCGCTTTTGAGCCTTATAACTTCTCAACATTCATCTCTTGATTCTTACGTAACTACTATCCTATTGACCATCCGGTAAAATTCTATTCCTTCTTTGTTTCTTATATTACGCAACATAGCAACTTCTTGATTACTTTGAATATTAATAATCCTCTCTCTTCCAATTACTGAATGTTAATTTAAATGTCATTATGTAATTATTACGTAACGTATCCACTCGATGAGTATTATATTATTATTGTAAAACATATATATATATTAGTGTAGAGCCATGATGAAAAGCTAATTGAAAAGAAATTTCTCCGCTCAATTCGTTCCTTCTTAATGTCTAAGTCATGGACTAACCAAGTTTCTGTCACTGCTACTATGAGTGGCTTTAACCTGTCTACTAGTGATTCTAGTTCATAGAACTTATTTCGTAAACTACGAGCGTTGGCATATAAAACTCCTAAGTAGAACAGCCTATCCACACAGGCCTTGGTAGCATTCGCTTCCAAGACCTGACTATCCGAAAACCCACTAACCGGAGATTTTCCTCGCCGTTTTGCCGACGGGTTTCAAGTTCAGCTAGTGCTTTCTTCCTTTTTATTTTATCTTCGAGAGACATGTCAGGTCTAACTCGGATGTCAGAATTGTCGTGACAACGAGCGCTACTTAACAAGAGATCCCGTTGCTTCTCCGATCCTAGGATTACCTTAAGGAGTCTGCATGGACGGGGTTCAACATTGTCTTCGCTCGATTCGTTCCTTCTTTATTTACCAAATGGCAAAATGGGAATTCTCACTATATTGAAACGTTCTGAGCAAGCATTCGCGTTAAAGGTTCTCAATGAGTATCTAAAGTATAGCGCAAGGCTCAGTGAGGCGATGACAAATGTTGATTTTATAAAGGAATGTATAGAAACCAACTTGTATCCAAAATTGTATTGGAAATCTTTACGTCGCTCTCGAGTTCGACCAAATGCAAGGACTCTCAAACGCTTCGCTCTTAACCAAATCGATTCTCTAAACTCATACATTACCGAGATGGTAAAAAATATCAATGAGAGAATTTACGCTGTAGAAGACCTCCCTGATAAATTAAGGGAACAATATCTGGACTATGTCGAGATGGTTGTTAACTCAAGAAAAGAAAAGAAAAGAATGAAACTTAAGAAAAATCTAGACAAACAAATTCCAGAAATGAAATTTCCATCTAATCCAGATCAGTACGTACACAATTTCTCTAGTGTTATGCTGGGAAAAACTGCGTCAGAAGCGTTATCACTAGGCCCGAAGTTTTGTGACTTTAAGAAAACAGTCAATAAAATGGACGTTGAAATTCAATTCGAAAATCTTTATGCTCAAACGTCAGAACTTGTAACTTCATCAAAAGATGATGTCGAAAGATTTAAGTCAACACTAGTTGACTGTTGTTTTAAATACATAAATCATAGACACAACACGAAAGGGATTTTGACGAAAAAACATACAGAAGCTCTAAGAAAACTTAAAACTAATGACAATTTATTAATCACGAAACCGGACAAAGGACATGGGATAGTACTCATGGATAAAAATGACTACATAAACAAAATGAAAGCCGTTCTAAATGATGAAAGCAAATTTCAGAAACTGGCTGTGAAAACGACATAGCAGACAAGATCGAAAAACAACTAACTAATTCACTGAAAGAAATTAAACAACGAGGCTTTATTTCAGAAAAGGTGTTCGAAATGTTGAAACCTACAGGAACAATTACACCAAGACTATATGGCTTACCGAAAATACACAAAAGTGGCTTGCCCCTTAGTCATGCGCGTGTCTAATTCTCGGATCAGGGTCTTTTGACTCCCGCAATTTGCTCACAATAATATTCGATGTTATTAGATTATTCTTCTCAGTCACGCCAGGATGGGTTTCACTCTTACCTTCAGATTTTGGTAGTGCAATTTGTGGCTCACAATTTGGGTCCACCAGGGAGTTACTAACTACCTGTGTACTGCTTACAGCTTTTTTCTTTTCGGTTCGTTTCCTACGTACCGTATTCCATTTTTCATCCCTCATAACACTGGGACTATTTGGAACGGTGACTGTTTTATCCAGATCTTCGGTTCCCATCAAAGGTGCATTATTAACAATGTCAGTACCAGGTGGTACTACTCCCCCTGTTAATGTCAATGAAGATTCCACTTTTACGTCAGTCAGAGTCGGTTGTTTGAGGCGTCGCGTAACAGCAGGTACTACACTGACACATTCGTCGCTGTCAGTGCTCGTGTTGTCGGCGCATATCCCATCCTTCTTTTTACAGGCCAAAGCCAACAGGCTTATAGCCTCCTGTATTAGTAATACCTAGTTGACACAGCAAAACATGCAATGCCAATGTGAGTTAGTCTTCGAGCATCTTTTGTATGCGGTGGGACTTAAGCGGGTGCACATTTTGTGGAACCACTTATGGCATTCGTCACACTGCATCCCCTCCTCAACGGAGAACAAACAATTTGGTTGCCCACATTTGTGAGTCTTACCTACCATTGTAATTCGATTTAAAAGGTTTAAAAACAAAAAATGATAACAATGTGAATACAAGTGTTAGTCAAGGACTAAAAACAGGTATGTCCACTCACATCTTGTTAACACTTATTTTCTTTAACCTATTAAATGCTCTTTCTTAACAAATACCTTAATAAAAGAAAATCAGACTGAGTAATCATACCTTAAACATTCCTTCATGAATATTGGCTACTCTGCCCCTCGTGTTTTTTTTACTTGCTCCCTCTTTCAGCCCACTTGTGATATAGAACGAAAGATTTCATCCTGCATCATCCTCAAAGCCTTAGACATTCCAAAGGGACATAAGGTTGCGACTTTTAGAAGCTCCCACCTTCAATGGACCTATCAGTTGCACATTCGCAACGCAACTTTCATGACGCGCGCCAAATTTGATACAGACTAAAACCATCTACATTCATATCTTATATATTATCAACCCAGCTAAGAAATTTACTACAGTGGATACTGTATCATTTGTAACAATTTGATCTTGCCTGTAAACTTGCATGCCTCATGTAACAAACTGTTATTTGAGAATAAATTATTATTATTATTATTATTATTAAATCAGACTATTTCGGAAAAAGACGACACCCTCATCTGCTCTCAGTCCAGACGTTTAGAACGATGGGCGGAACATTTCAGAGAACAGTTCAGCTGTCCTTCAGCTACTCTACAACTACCCTCCATTCCCAGACGGTGTGAATGGAACATTGAAGTAGGTCCTCCAACTCTAGCAGAAGTTCAAAAGGCTATAGTTAATCTGAAACGAGGAAGGGCAGCTGGTCCAGATGGATTGGCTCCAGAGGTCTTTAAGGATGGTGGTCCAATTTTAGCGATTAGGTTGACTAATATTTTAGCTAAGGTCTGGGAATTAGACGTTATTCCATCTGACTGGTCACAATCACTTATCGTCCCAATATATAAGAGAGGGTTAAAATCATCCTGTGACAACCATAGGGGGATTAGTTTAACTAATATAGTATCTAAAATACTAGCCTCGATGATTATCAGACGCCTAACTAAGACTCGTGAACTGCAAACACGAGAGAATCAAGTTGGCTTCAGACCTGGTCGTGGCTGCATCGACCACATATTCACCATTCGTCAGGTTCTAGAACATAGGCATACTTATCGGCGTCCGACATTGGTGGTCTTTCTTGACTTAAAAATAGCATTTGACTCGTTAGACTGCGATGCGGCACTAAGCCCATGTGATGCTTTGCACAAGTAATAGTAGCTGACCTGATCTAATATTCATGAACTCAAGGCAAATCACAACTGCACAAATTGTTTGCTAAAAAACATGTAATTTGGTTACTGATCTATTCCACATTTCTGACTAAATTCATTACTATTTTCTCATTTAGAATTCAACAGATGTAAGCCTTCACAGATCCTAAGAACTGTTTCGCCCCTAGAACTATGGCCCTATGAAACTTTACGGGAGACCCAACTAATAGCAGATTATAAAAACGGTGCTGAACTTCCATTTTAGTCTCACAACCACTTACAGTACTTTTTGAGTTACTTCTTTTACCCTTTCGTTTGGAAAAACAACAACAAAGACTTCGGCTTAACATTACCAATGCAACTTTTAAACGGCAACTTCGTTTCAACCTTTGTTTGATATTCGATTCTTAATGAAAGTTCCCGAATAAATTTTTAGATCTAATGCTACTTTGTTTTACCTACTTAATCGTTGCAAGACACTTGCGATACACGAGCCTCGCAGCACCTAGTTCATATGTAGTAAATTTAAGTGATTTAGTACATATCTTCGTCATTTTCTTAGGAAACCTACAGACTCGGGTCCTCTCATAACTTATTCGAACCACCATGAGTTGTCACGGCGGCTGATGGATGCACACGCGCTATATATCCTAACCGTACTTGCATCTAATCTCATAGCTCCTTATTCAAATGCCATATGATTGTTAAGCAATGCTCCTACCCGCACTAATGGAACGCTAGTAACTCAAAAGCACCCTGTATGGTGCCTTACATTAGTCTACGCACTCGCTTGGCTCTTTAGTGAGAATATTACTACAGTTCTGCTAAAAATCCCGTGAACCCCCCTATCCTAATCAAAACAAATAAGTTTGTATTTGCTGCATATAGCAATTTTATTTTTCTGAAGACATAACAGTTAGAATTAGAATAAAGTGGCAGTATACAACAGATGCACGTGGTATATGTCTTCATCGATTAACTGAAATAGAGAATACGGATATTAGCTTAACAGGCTTATTTAGAAAGATTATTGTCTACTTCGAACTTACTGCGTGGGAAAGTTACACTGGAAATACGAATAATGTAGGAATCTAGACTCCCAGGGCGTAAGAAGCACTCAAACTGGAGGACAGTTGTCCAAAAATAATTTGAATATGAAGGTGAGAATTTGCAGGTACTTCGCATCGTAAGGGAGAACATATTAGGTACCGGTTGACATCATACCGTAAGAACAAACACAAATTCGCGAGTGGTGAAATATGATCTATAAAAAAGTGAGCTTAATAACAGTTAATTAACTTTTTACTCCCTGATCATGACCCTTCAGCTTCCTTTTATGGCCAAAACAGCAAACATACACTACACACCGATAGTAGATTTTCAATGTTAAGCTTGCTTTAACGCACGACGTAATGAGTACAACCCCTCTATTACTGCTATATGGCATATTTTTTATAACAAACCCTCTGCAATAGATTGGTAGCATCTGTGACTTCGTCTATGGTTGTCGGAAGTCTGGGTCCTTCCGAAAACAATACTGATATCCCCTACTGCTGGGCGCTCAGTCAGCCAGTCAGTCAGCTACAATGTAGGGCCAGGCACATATGTGCATCGGTCCAAGTTGCCATACCTCATTAACACAACAAGATGGACACCGGATTCATAAAAGCAGTTAATTCACAGTTGGTAATATATAAAAGGGAGATTGCATATAAGGACATAGTACAAGGAAGAAAGGATTAGTTCGTAGAAAGAAAGATATGAAGTCATTTTGATCTCTTAGTTTGAAGGAAGACAGAGAGTGTATACACCTACGCTATTGTGATCGATTCTGAGCCATGTCACCAAGAGTCTCCAACCATTGGTTACGATAGTCACGTGGACCCCAACCAAGTGGTCTGCATCTACCAACATGGCCCAGACTAGAAGTTAGTGACTTCAAGCACTGGTGCCACGTTTTGGTTTGGCCGCCTCTAACTTTCTTCCAACCATCCCCAACACCGGTTAGCATTGCGCGATATACTCGTCCTTTTATTGGTAGACGGATATCTCGCCTTCGCCATAGGTGACGTAAGTTGGCAAAAGCCAAGCGAGCTTTTCGAATCCGTGCTGAAATTTCGTCAGACACCAACCTATTAGGGCTGATCAGGCTTCCAAGGTAAGCGAAGTTGTCAACGCGTTCGACTACTTCACTCCCTATCCTTAGTTCAGGTGTTGACCAGACCAGTCCTGAAGCAACAACTTGCATTTAGAGAGAGAGAAACGCATCCCAAACATTCTGGCATTGTTGCTTAGTGCTACCAAAAGACTGCATTTTATCAGCGTCTTCACCAAACAGGACTATATCATCTGCGTATTCTAAGTCGATAAGTGGACCTCCTGGAAGGAGATCAATACCCGAGGATTCAGTAGACGAGAGTGTTATTTCCATCAATAGGTCTATGATGAAGTTAAACGAAAATGGAGAAAGTGGACACCACTTGAGGTTGCAAAAGCAGATGACAGTTCGCCATAAGCTCTGACTCGACTAGTGGTGTTCCAGTAAAGAGCCTTTACAAGGTTTATGTACTTCTGAGGTAGGCCTTTCAATGACAGACACTGCCACAGAATCTCGCGGTCTAACGAGTCAAATGCTATTTTTAAGTCAAGAAAGATCACCAATGTCGGACGCCGATAAGTATGCCTATGTTCTAGAACCTGACGAATGGTGAATATGTGGTCGATGCAGCCACGACCAGGTCTGAAGCCAACTTGATTCTCTCGTGTTTGCAGTTCACGAGTCTTAGTTAGGCGTCTGATAATCATCGAGGCTAGTATTTTAGATACTATATTAGTTAAACTAATCCCCCTATGGTTGTCACAGGATGATTTTAACCCTCTCTTATATATTGGGACGATAAGTGATTGTGACCAGTCAGATGGAATAACGTCTAATTCCCAGACCTTAGCTAAAATATTAGTCAACCTAATCGCTAAAATTGGACCACCATCCTTAAAGACCTCTGGAGCCAATCCATCTGGACCAGCTGCCCTTCCTCGTTTCAGATTAACTATAGCCTTTTGAACTTCTGCTAGAGTTGGAGGACCTACTTCAATGTTCCATTCACACCGTCTGGGAATGGAGGGTAGTTGTAGAGTAGCTGAAGGACAGCTGAACTGTTCTCTGAAATGTTCCGCCCATCGTTCTAAACGTCTGGACTGAGAGCAGATGAGGGTGTCGTCTTTTTCCGAAATAGTCTGATTTAATAATAATAATAGTAATAATAATTTATTCTCAAATAACAGTTTGTTACATGAGGCATGCAAGTTTACAGGCAAGATCAAATTGTTACAAATGATACAGTATCCACTGTAGTAAATTTCTTAGCTGGGTTGATAATATATAAGATATGAATGTAGATGGTTTTAGTCTGTATCAAATTTGGCGCGCGTCATGAAAGTTGCGTTGCGAATGTGCAACTGATAGGTCCATTGAAGGTGGGAGCTTCTAAATGTTGCAACCTAATATTCCCTTGGAATGTCTAGGGATGGTGCAGGATAAAATCTTTCGGTCCATATCACAAGGGGGCTGAAAGATGGAGCAAGCAAAAAAAACACGAGGGGCAGAGTAGCCAATATTCATGAAGGAATGTTTAAGGTATGATTACTCAGTCTGATTTTCTTTTATTAAGGTATTTGTTAAGAAAGAGCATTTTAATAAGTTAAAGAAAATAAGTGTTAACAAGATGTGAGTGGACATACCTGTTTTTAGTCCTTGACTAACACTTGTATTCACATTGTTATCATTTTTTGTTTTTAAACCTTTTAAATCGAATTACAATGGTTGGTAAGACTCACAAATGTGGGCAACCAAATTGTTTGTTCTCCGTTGAGGAGAGAATGCAGTGTGACGATTGTAAAAAGTGGTACCACAAAATGTGTACACGACTAAGTCCGACGGCTTACAAAAGATGCTCGAAGCCTAACTCGCATTGGCTTTGTATGTTCTGCTGTACGGATAAAAAGGTACTAATACAGGAGGCTATGGGCCTATTGGCTTTGGCCTGCAAGAAAAACGATGGCGGAAGCACTGATAACAGGAGCACTGACGATGAAGAATGTGTCAGTGTAGTAAGTGCTGCTACTGAACCCGTTAAACACCTGACTGCGGTTGACGGGAACGTGAAATCTCCGTTGACATTAACGAGAAATGAAGTGTCGCTTGATATTGACATCGGCAGTCATACACCCCTAGTCGAAATAGAAGATCCGGATAAAACTGTCACCGTTCCACATAGTCCAGGTGTGGCTGTTCTGAGTGGTGACAAATGGACTTCGGTAAGAAGAAAAAAAATAAGAAAGAGGCTGTAGGCAAAACGCAGCTGGTCAGCAAGACATTGGAAGCGATGTTATCAGACGAAAAATCCTCACCGCGTGACAAGACAGATCTCTCTGATAGATCAGTCATTTTTCATAAGATAAGAGAATCTTCAGATACTGGACCAAAGGCAAGATTTGAACATGATCTCAATCATATTAAGACATCATTAAGTAAACTACTCCCAGATACAGTTTCAGGAGTTAGTATTTGTAAGCTTTATAGAATAGGAAAAAAGGTGGATTCCGAAAGTCCTCAGAAAAACCGCCTCCTAAAGGTTACATTCAACACGGTGGAAGAAAGGAACCTGATTCTAAGTAATTCACGTAAACTGATTGGATCCGGAATATATGTCCGTGAGGATCTCAGCCTAGCTGATCGTATTAAGAGAAGAGCTGCAGAAGCGGAAATAAACGAGCGTCGCCGAAACGGTGAAAGAAACCTCGTTCTTAAGGGTTTTCAGATTGTAAAAGTTCGGAGCAAAACGATCCCCAAGCCACTCTGGGTGGCAAGGGAAAGCTCTCCACAGACTTAAAAGTGTGCTACACAAATGCTCGCAGCCTACTAAATAAAATGGCGGAGCTGAAGTCAGTGGTGGATAAAGAAAAACCGGACGTTATCGCTGTCTCGGAAACTTGGTTAACGTCAGAAGTATTAGATAGTGAAATCCAGTTGACTGGTTTCATAACCAGTAGGGCTGATAGATTAAACCGAAGGGGAGGCGGGGTTATTGTGTACACGAAAAGTACCCTAACCATAAGATTAGCTGAGACAGTAGCACATGTTTCAGGGACATGTGAACTGGTGAGATGTAAGTTGAAATGCCGAAGGCAAGATATTGAATTAGTTGTAGTTTATCGCAGTCCAGAATGTGTAGCAGATGATTTTCTCCTTAGTAAACTTAAGTCCTGGTGTAACAACGGTAAAAGCCTTGTAGTAGGCGACTTTAATGCACCATATATAAACTGGGTTAACTTAGAAGTAGAGTCATCTATATCGTCGTTCGACTCCAAACTGTTAGAAACCTCGATTGGACTAGCATTATTCCAACACATTAGAGATCCCACAAGATACGACTTAAGAAACTCTTCCTCTCTTTTAGATTTAGTCTTCACACACGGTGATGACGTTGGTCAAACGGCTTTTCTCCCACCACTTGGGAGAAGTGACCATGCAGTCATCTTATTCAAATTCATGGCTGAGATTGCTTGTCAAACAATTGCGCCGGCCCGTCCTAACATATGGAAGGCAGATATGCAGGCAATTAACTCCGCAGCATCGGCTGAGAACTGGGAAATTGACTCAAAGGCATCAGTACAAGAGGCATGGACTCTATTCAGGCAGTTATACAATCGGGTAACTCAACCATACATACCCTGGACTGTCCCAAAGAAAAAGAAGCACGGACATCCCTGGATAGGGCGGGATATTCGACGCTTACTAAGACAAAAGAAGAAATGCTGGGATGTTGCCATCCGCCTTGGCACAGCAGGTACGATGGAACGCTACAGATCGATAAGAAACGAGTGTATAACTAAAATTCGGGAAGCGCAAAGAAAATATGAAATGCAGCTGGCAGAATCTGCACTCAAGCAGCCCAAGAGAATATTCTCGTACATAAACTACAGAACAAGGATTCATCATTGGATTCCCAACCTAATTAAAGTAGGAAGTGAATCTGAAATGATAGAGGAAGATCAGGAAAAAGCAGAGGTTATGGCTGACTATTTTGGGGCAGTTTTCACTCAGGAACCTCCTCTAGAGAAAGAACCAGACCCAATTACAGAGTCAACAAACCAGCTGCTCACCGTGGACTTCGACCAAAACGATGTGCTTAAGGCTCTTAGCACCCTAAACATGGAGAAGTCAACAGGACCAGATGAACTACACCCTAAAATCTTGAGACATATTGCTCAATATATCGCAGCCCCACTGACTGTGATATTCAAAATGTCACTTGACCAAGGTGTGTTACCTATGGACTGGAAGGACGCAATCGTCACTCCCATACATAAAACAGGTCTACGACAAGTTCCATCAAATTACAGACCCGTAAGCCTCACCAGTGTTGTAATTAAAATACTGGAAAGGATAATCAAACGGACCATAACAGCATTTATGGAAACCAATAACTTGCTGAACATGGCACAACATGGTTTTAGAAAGGGTCTATCCTGTACAACGAACCTCCTTATAGCTAGGGAGCTCTGGATTAATGCGCTAGACAACGGAAACTCAGTGGATGTTGTCTACATAGACTTCAGTAAGGCTTTTGACAAGGTGCCAACTAATAGACTGCTATTGAAGTTGGCAAACCTTGGTATTGCCGGACCTCTTTTAAAATGGATTAAGGATTTCCTAGTAGGTCGTAGGCAAAAAGTAAGAATAAATTCCAAGTGCTCCATCTGGAGACCAGTACTTAGTGGAGTACCCTAAGGTTCCGTCCTAGGTCCTTTACTTTTTATAATGTACGTTAATGATCTTACAAGTATAGTACAGTCTCCAATGTTATTATACGCTGACGATGTAAAAATTTGGCGAGTAATAACTGGAGACAAAGATGCATTTACTCTTCAGGCGGACTTAAATAATATGATAAACTGGTCTAAAGAGTGGCTGATGCCTGTCAACTCGGAAAAGTGTGTCTACATGCACTTGGGGGATTCAAAGGTTAATACGTACGACATAGGGGATGTGTCATTACCCGTAGTCCGGTCTCATAAGGACCTAGGGGTGACAGTGAGCAATGATCTTAAGACGACGGCCCATTGCCGGGAGGTCGCAGTTAAGGGGTTTCGAACCCTCTGGGCTTTAAAAAGGACATTCACTAAGCTTGATACTACCATGTTCACCACATTATACACATCCTTAGTGAGAACTAAGTTAGAGAACTGTGTTCAGGCTGCAAGCCCCTGTTTAAAAGGTGACTCAGACATACTAGAAAAGGTACAGAGGGCAGCTACGCGTGCAATTCCGGAACTCCGGGGTTTATCATATGAAGAGCGGCTTGAAAAACTGAACCTCTTTACTCTGTCCTATCGCAGACTAAGGGGAGATCTAATATTGATGTACAGAATACTGAGAAATGATTTCGGACCTAACTTATTCTCTCTCTTTCTTCCCACTAGATCGGGACACCTCAGAGGACATAGCAGGCGAGTAGAAAAGCCAAGAACGAACAAAATACCCGTGGCATACAGGTTTTCACACCGAGTCATCAATACTTGGAACCTGCTGCCTGAAGCAGTGGTGTCCGCACCTTCAATTGACTCTTTCAAGAGAAGACTGGACACTCACAGAAGCATACTAGAAAAGGAATAACAAAGGCCGTAGGCCTTCTGTCCTTACTACACAAATCTGAATCTTGAGTAGGCTTCGTATATTAGCAAATTGTCTGGTTTGCTTGTAATAGGATTTCTGGGTAGGAAGTGAAACTAATTCAACGTTCGTAACACGATTTAAAGAGGTATTTTGCGTGATAAATCAGCATCAATACCATAAGTTCGTGACATCCCACTAAACCATAAGGAGCCGTAATTAAACAAAATGTCCTGCCCTACAGACATGGGTGAATTGAATTTATCTCCCCACCATCATGTTTGCTGGTCAGTAACGCCACCCTCCCTCCTTTTGTGATGTTAGGCTCTCTTACGTTTGTGGTAAGTATGAATACTGCTTTAATCAAAGCCCATAGTTGGAATACACTGTCTCTACTAGGTCCATGTTACAAGCAAATCAGATAGTTGAAAAGTTCTTTTTTTGATTAGATGTCCATATAGTATATCACACTGCTATGAAAATAACTAATGGTTTAAAGAAGTAAGGACTAATAGCAAATCAAAAGATATGAGAGGGTATAAAATTGTAGAAAGAAAAAAGATTTCAGGGTAAGACAGATAAAACATTGAGAAACTCACAAGACTTTGTGGCCAAATTTTGAGCTTTGTATGATCGGCCTTAGTAGATCAGCATCCATAAGATTGAGCTATCTGTATACTTGCAGTAGAAAAAAAGGCATGACTTTTAGGAAGAATAATGTACATTTAACCTGTAGAGATTTGGGAACTGAAAGCTAGGGTTAGGAGCATAAGGTCATGATTAATAAACAATGAATAATAGAAAAGGATAAGCCATATATTCTGTGATTTGGTTATATTCATATTAGTAACAGTCGAACTAGTTATAATCTTGTTCTTTCTAGATACTAGGCGGTCCGTAATAAAGTGCCTCATTGGTGGGCGGGAGTTCAAGGAAATGTTAAAGCTCTTTAGAGTCTAGAAATAGGGTTATTAGCTTTTTGAATCTGGTAAACGTATCACAGTTACGGATAGGCATTGGCAGCCTGTTCCACAATAAACTATACCGTACTGTAAAAAACTTACAACGCATTTGTTTTTGGTGTTTTACGGTAAGTAGTGTATACGCGTTGTTTCTAAGTCTATAGGTTGGGTCGTGGGTCATAGTCGGGCAGGTGGTTAGAAAGGAGAGCCCATATATCGCTTTGTAGAGAAATATTAAATTGTTTTTTAGCCTACGGTGCCATAAAGGTTCTAAAGATAGATGCTTACATCTGTCTGTGTAATCGAGATTCGAGTTACATCCTAGTAGTTGACGTGTGAAACGTCTTTGAACATCTCTTATCTTGCCTGCAATATTCATATTAGAGAAGACAAAAGAGCAGTATTCAAGGGAGGGTTGTACACATATTTTGTAGAGAGTAAGTTTGCCCTCTGTTGTGAAAAAGTTTTTCATTATAAAACCAATTAGCCGTCTAGATTTAGAAATAATAGAGGAGGCATGTTCTTCAAAGTTCAGGCTTCCTGTGTAATTAATTCCTAAATCGTGTACTGATTCGAGTGTTTGGACTCTACATTCATTTAAGTGAAGTCGCGGTTTATAGGGATGCTTTCCAAAGTGCATGATCCCGCACTTGTTGAGGTTAAATGGTAATTGCCATTTTTCACTCCATATAGTTAAGTTATTGAGGTCCTTTTGGATCTGGGATACACTTTCGCTTAGTGTCTCAGGCTTATAGCTGTATACTATTTTGAGATCATCAGCATATAAGTATGGTTTCCCAAATTCTATGGTGTTACATATATCGTTTATATGCATAAGAAACAAAAGTGGACTTAGTACGCTTCCCTGGATGACTCCACTGGTGATTGGTCTAGGAGACGAGAGACAGTCATTGTACTTTACCATCTGTTTACGTTCTGTCGAGAACGAGGCAAACCATGAGTACAGTGGGTTGTGTATTCCGAAGGACTTTAGTTTGACGAGTAGCCTTTTGTGTGGGACCTTATCAAAGGCTTTCATAAAGTCTAGGAATAGGACTGATACAAGGAGTCCGCTGTCTCGTTTCAGAGTTATATCATTCAGGTAGTCTACTAGGCATGTATCGCATGATCTGGACCTAAGAAATCCATGCTGGGAGGTCGAGATGAGGTTATTAGTTAGTAGATGTTGGACTACAGCCGCCTTAACTACTTTTTCCATCACTCTGGATACCACTGAAGTTATGTTTATAGGCCGGTAATTTTCAACGTTTGCTTCAGGTCCTGTTTTAATTTTGGGAATGATATGTGTAGTGTTCCAGGCAGTAGGGTAACACGCTGAAGAGAGTGATATCGCGAATAGTTTGAGAAGCAAAACACACTTGGCTTATTAATTCCAGTTTCTTTTATTAGTCTATAGAGCTATCTTGTGTTCCCTATAGCCGCGGCCTTTTTCACTCTTTTGCTTTCGTTGCCCACCACTGCTCACGTTCGTTCCATAGACTTTTGGTTAACCTAGATCTGATTTCTTTACACTCTTCATCGTGTTCAGAGCCTTATGGGATGAGTTCACGAGAATCCATCAGTGCAATAGACCTTGAGGAAATCCTTTGGTTCTTTGTAACCCTGTGGTTTAAGTCACTGATAGATGTCACTGCTATTTCCACAGCTGTTTGTATAGCTTCCCAAGCAACATCTGGGTGAACCTCGTTCTCAGAACTACCTAATTATGACCTCAGTTGTTCCTGGAATCTATTTTCGGCTTTCTCATCACTTAATTGAATTCTAATGGGTCTTCTTGGTGTGGCTTCCCTGCATCCACTGAGGCGCAAGCAGATAATGTTGAGTCGGCTTCCGGAGAACTTCAACGGAACCTCCAGAGGCTCAGAAGGAGTCGAAAGGTCCTAGTCAATCAGAGTAGGATGAAACATTCGAGAATTCCAACGTGGCGTGCTACTATGGGTCGGTAGCATAATATGTCGTTAACGGATTGGCTGAAAATATGATTTTGATTCAACAGACGCCAACATCTATAAATACCCATGATTTTCTGTACAAAAATGAACCTGGGGATAAAGTGTTTTCTCTCATACTTGTGTCTTTTTCGTGCCTCAAGGTAACCCTCGTGCTATTGACAGAAGAAACCAGACAAGTAGTGAATAGGTCTTCATTTCGATCTTCGCGCAGTCACAGTGGAGTGTGGGAATATCTGTTCAGACAAACAAAGGCTCTCAACATTCAATATAGGATAATTGGGAATATAACGCTTATAAAAAATAAGGAAGTGAACGAATACTTGAACAATACTGTTCTGGCATATGCTTGGTTGTTTGGGGTCAACTCTTAACCAACCAACCTGAGCTGTTACATCTTCTCTCTGGTGTTCAAGTCGCTGTGTAGTTCTAGACTGCGGGTTACTGGAATAGCTTGGGAAACTAATATAGCGTTCAGTCCACACGATGTATCAGTGGCGACGGGGATGAAAACTACAATGAATATTTCCTTGGAGCCATTAGAAGCCTATATGGTGCGTCAAGAAAAAAGGTTTGAGGAGTCACAAATTAGAATCATGGAAACTCTGATGCAGAAATTCTGCCTGTCCGAGAGAAACCCTGCTTCTAGTGAATCTCAAGTATCAACGCCATCCATGAATATAATTTTGATGGTGTAGCAGGTGTAACCTATGAGTCGTGGTTTAAAAAGTATGAAGATTTGTTTTATATTGATCTTTGCAAACTAGATGATGCTTCAAAAGTCAGAATACTTCTGAGAAAGCTTGGGACAATGGAACATGAATGCTGTAGCAACTTCATTCTTCCGAAGAATCCACGAGATTTTAGTTTTGATGATACAGTCAAAAACCCTGTCCCAAATCTACGGAGAACAATCATCTCTATTCAATATCCGTTACCAGTGCTTAAAGTTAACAAAAGAACCAGGAGATGACTGGGTGAAGCATGCAGGGACTGTGAACCGAGAATGTGAGAGGTTCAGATTGTCGTTCATGTCTGAAGATCAGTTTAAATGCTTAGTATTTATCTGTAGTCTCCGTTCACCCGAGGATGCCGATATCCAAACCAGAATCCTAAGCAAACTCGAACACTGCCCTAACATGACCCTGCAGGAAGTGACTCCCGAGTGTCAAAGGTTAGTGAACTTGAAGCATGACACCTCAATGGTAGAGAACGGTAATTGTTTCCCTAACGTCGATGCAGTTAAGAGAAATGTCTTTCAAGGTTCCAGCACACATAATTATCGTAATAACAGCGACAAACCAACATCTCCATGCTGGGCATGTGGAGGTTGGCTTTATAAGAGGTTTTGCTCACATAAAGAAAATCGTTGCAGCAAATGTCATCTGAAGGGGCATAAGGAAAACCTCTGCAGAAGAAGAAACTATAAACAACATTCCTTGAAACCTTACTCAAAGAAATACAAATATAGTGCTCCAACCAACAAAATATTGGTATCACATAACAAGGCACGAAGTTGCCGCCAAAGAAAGTACGTAACCTATGCTGCACTTCCAATAGTTGAACAAGAATTACAACGACTTCAACAAATTGGTGTTATCGAGCCTGTAAACTTCTCGAATTGGGCTGCACCAATAGTGGTGGTCAAGAAGTCGAATGGAAGTGTCCGTCTATGTGCAGACTACTTCACGTGATCAAATGAAGCTCTGGAGTCCCACCAGTATCCGTTGCCCTTACTGGAAGATTTTTTCGCTAAGCTGAACGGTGGCAGATATTTTGCGAAATTGAACTTATCAGACGCATACCTACAAATCCCTGTATCTGATGAAAGCAAAGATCTCTTAGCGATCAACACACACAAACGTCTGTTCCGGTATAACCGACTACCTTTTGGGGTGAAGACAGCGCCCTCTATTTTCCAGCAAATTATGGATACCATGTTGCAAGGTATTCCAGAGGCAGCAGCTTACTTAGACGACATCATAATTATGGCAGTAGATAAAATGGACCTGCAGAAGAAACTGGACCAGGTACTAGAACGCATAGCTGATTATGGTTGTCGCCTCCGAGCGAAAAAGTGTGACCTCTATATGCAGCAAGTACGGTACCTTGGGGTTCATAATAGATAAAGACGGAAGACGACCAGATTCAGAAAACATTGAAGCAGTGAAAACAATGCCTAGACCCAGGGACTTTACTACCATACGATCGTTCTTGGGATTAGTTAGCCATTATTGTACCTTCATCCCCGATCTCCATCGTCTACGTGCCCCACTAAACAACCTACTACAAAAGAATACAAGATGGAAATGGTCTGCAGACTGCCAAGCGCCTTTCGAGGAAATCAAGCAACTCCTGACTTCCAATCTCTTATTGACGCATTATGATCCTTCGCTGCCTATAGTCGTTGCTTCAGATGCTTCTAACTATGGTGTGGGCGCAGTTATCTCTCACATTTTCCTGATGGGTTTCAAAAAGCTATCGCACACGCTGCCAGATCTTTGACAACGACCGAAAGGAACTATAGTCACATTGAGAAAGAAGCCCTATCAATTATTTTTGCAGTGAAAAATTTCCATAAGATGATATATGGTCGACATTTTACCCTGATAACAGACCATAAACCACTACTTGCAGTTTTTGGGTCAAAGAAAGGTGTACCTGTTTACATGGCAAATAGACTGCAACGTTGGGGAACTACACTCTTGAGTTATGACTTCAAGATCAAGTACCAGCCCAATACTGATTTTGGACAAGCTGACGCTTTATCTAGACTGATTGGCTCACAAGTAAAATAGGAAGAAGACACTTTGGTGGCAGCAATAGAGACGGAAACAGAAGTACATCGAGTATCGAAAGATGCAGTCGATGGTTTACCAGTTACTTTCAAGGCCATCAAAGAAGCCACGGAAAGTGACAAGACTTTAAGAGAAGTTAGTAGTTATCTTCTAACCAAGTGGCCGAACCGTCGTTTTCAAGGAGAAATGCTACAATACTTTCGCCGACGGGACTCTCTCATGATGGTCGACTCATGTATTATGTTTGGTGACAGAATTTTTCTTCCAAAAGTATTACTCTGCAAGGTTCTGAGACAATTCCACAGCGGTCATCCTGGTGTCAATAAGATGAAAGCGCTGGCTCGAAGCTACGCATACTGGCCTACGATGGATCAAGATATCAAACCCAGATGCCGCGATTTTTCATCGTGCCTACAAGCAGCCAAAAGTCCAAGCAAGTGTGAACCACAACAATGGGAAAAGCCGAATAGTCTCTGGGAGAGGCTGCATGCAGATTTCGGCGGACCAGTACGAGGAAGAATGTATCTAGTCATAGTAGACGCGCTCACAAAATGGCCACAAATCTACGGCATGGTGAACTGCACAGCCAGTGAAACAATCAGCAAGTTATCCGACCTGTTTAGCTGCTTTGGAGTTCCGCAGACTTTATTGACCGATAACAGCTCACAATTCACTGCAGAATCATTCAAGCACTTCTGCAACGTTAATGGAATTGCACACATAAGATCTCCACCGTACCACCGTCAATCAAATGGCCAGGAAGAGCGCTCCGTGGATTTGTAAAACTATGGTCTACTATGATATTAGTACTGCTCTAATAATAGACCTAATCCTGAAATTGTAGATTTGTCATGATATAACTGCCTAATCTATAAGATCTTACGTGCAAGTCACACCATCGACTACATCAACTCACTGTATCGTATCAATTACCAATACAATATGTAGAACAAGGTTAGGCTAGAGAAAGAATAATATATTTGATATGAATAGAAGATATAAGGTAACATTCAGCAGAGACCACGCCTGCATGGCCGATCCATGCCACTCGATCAACTCCAGTCCATTCAATTCATTGCTCGCACCTTCTCCATTGTTAGGTATTTCTCCGCGTTAAATATTGAATATCTATTTTCTGAGTAGTCTCGTGTTCACAGCTTTGTGGATTGTGTGGTTATTGTCCAATGCCACTACACGTTTTCGTTCGCCGAGACTCGCATCGACGACCATTCGAATCAGCATACGAAGGACCCTTCAAAGTTCTTCAACGTGAATCTAAGTACTATATAGTCGACATGAACGGAACAAACGATATTATCTGCATCGATCGCTTAAAAGCAGCGTATTTAGAAGGAAATCCTATTCACGTCGACTTTCCCTCGGTACAATCGCACAACGCGACTCCTACACTCATAATTCCTCAACCGACAACCAATACTAGCGATGATACTCCGAATGTATCTGAAAATATACCTAAAACGACGCGTTCTGGGAGAAGAGTAAGATTTCCAGAACATTAAGACGACTACTGCACGTAGAGCACTACTCGACATTTTCTATTATCTCGAATTTTCTTTTTACGATATAAAATTTTCTTTAACAAACAATTTTAATATGCCTATATATTCCAATTTTTATTTTAAAAAAAAACAAAAAAAAACGAAAAATTATTTTTTTAACGCTATTACGTGTGCTCGAGTTTATTTTTCATTTTTCTCGCCGACATTGTGTTTTTATGCACATACGAGTGTATTGCGACATGCACTTACACTTTCATTTTTCTTTTACAGGACGGCTGGAAAAGAACGATGACGTTTATGAGGATCCGAAATTTTCATTGTATATTTTCTTTTTCTACTATGTAGATTTATGGTCTACTATGATATTTGTACTGCTCTAATAATAGACCTAATCCTAAATTTGTAGATTTGTCATGATATAACTGCCTAATCTATAAGATCTTACGTGCAAGTCACACCATCGACTACATCAACTCACTGTATCGTATCAATTACCAATACAATATGTAGAACAAGGTTAGGCTAGAGAAAGAATAATATATTTGATATGAATAGAAGATATAAGGTAACATTCAGCAGAGACCACGCCTGCATGGCCGATCCATGCCACTCGATCAACTCCAGTCCATTCAATTCATTGCTCGCACCTTCTCCATTGTTAGGTATTTCTCCGCGTTAAATATTGAATATCTATTTTCTGAGTAGTCTCGTGTTCACAGCTTTGTGGATTGTGTGGCTATTGTCCAATGCCACTACACTACTCTCCCACCAGAATCAACGTGATGTTGGTTCGATACCGAATTGGATGGGATCGTCGTGCGCCGAAGGTTACCAAGACTAGGAAGAATCCCCCGGGTAATGATAAGCTGAAAGATAAATCAAAAAGAAGGCGGCAGCATCTGGTCGGGAAATACATGTAATAATTTTTTTTAAAAGAAAAAATCTGCCTTCTTGCTTAACACACTTAAAATGACAATTTGGGTGAAGATTATTTGAACTATAAAAAATGAGATTATAATAATAATAATAAAACAATGCGTGTTAATAGCCGTTGGTTAATAACTTGACGTATAGGTAGTAAGTATTTTGTGTTTAGAAATATTAAAGTAATGAATATTGTAGAAATTTTGATATTGGTATTAGTTTTGGTTTAAATTATGAAATCAAATAACGATTATGCCGGTAAGTTGTCCATAAGAGTTGAATTTCAATTGCATCTGTATTAGTAGGCTAACTGAAGGAACAAAAGTATACCGTGGCGAAGAATTCCAACTAGTGTTCCAGTTAGTTTGATACGGTTTATTTAGTCACAGGGAGATTTTCTCAACCTCATTTTTACTTGACCGTGATAGAATTTAGTAATACTACTAATACACATGAATGGTTATCAAAATAAAATTTAAATACGTGAGTGATAATTATATGAATTTTGGACAGATAGCTAGGAACAAATCGTTAAACATGAGTGTGTTCGTAAGAGACATGCTCTAGACTCAATGTTCTGAGTTGCCATAGACTATTTTTCTATATTTATACCTGACCGCTGACGATGCATACAAGTTAGTTGCAAGTATGCAGTTAATCATAAGGCGGAATACGATTCAATTGAGATATAGTGGTTATAAGTTATTGAAATTAGTTAAGTCTATATACTATTACTAGGTGATATAGTGCTGCAAGATGTATTCAGCTAAATAAGTTTTTACAAGATAATTAACAGTGAGTGACGCTCATGTGATTATCAGGGAGGAAACAAGTTGTAGCCAAGGGGAGTACACTCCCAACTCATGTCTATGATAATGGCTTGAACCTTAGTCAGTGTTGGGGTAAATTCGACATTGATGTTTTCAGTTTGCAGGAGATTTGCTCGACTGCTTATACTGATTATTTGCATGCATGATTGTGTCGCTAAACCATCAATTAGACTGACAAGGTTTTGAGATATTTACTGAATGAGCAACTGATAGAGAAACATACTGTAATCATCTGTGATGGATGAAGATACCAAGGAAACAACACCATTTAATGGTAATTATAAGTCAATTTGTTGACCGATTTCGTTAATAGTTTCATTAATTTTATCAGTCATATTACGTGATTGTCAAGTTATGACAATGCTTTATGACGATATCCTGAAACTATTAAATTTAACTAGTTATAGTGTTGAATGAGGATTAGTCAGTGGAAAAATAGGTATTGTTGCTTTAGGTGATTCGAAATCATCAGAAACTTATAACGTTAAAGAATCCGAGACGCCTAATTTAATTATAAATTTCAATTCAGAAATATTCGTTTAGTGTTAATTCTAGTAGGCTACGGAGTTTTGATTTTAAACGTTTGTTTAGCCAACAGCTACCTAGGGATTTAGTTATTTTACTAGTGCAGTTGATAGTACCTAAATTTTTAATCTTATTATCTAAACTATGTTCGCATTTTAGGCTGCTAATATGATAAACCAATCCATAAACCCAAATACGATTAGCAACAACGACTATGATGGGTTTATTGATAAATGTTAAAGGCGATCCAGATGATTTCTAAATTTAAAAGACATGAAGATATAGTGTAACGTATGTACGGGCCAGGTTAACATGCAGGTTGTTGACGTATATAAAAATTTAAAAATAATGAACATGACCAGAAAATAATTTTAAAGTTAAAATTGCTTGTGAAACTTCAGGCAGGAATATGATGCGTTATAAACATTCCATAAGAAGTTACTGCATTTAGCCTAGGGACACTTACAAATATATAGCAAAAGGAACTGGAAAACATATACATGTTAAGTAAAAAAAATCATTAAGTAAAATAGTTGAACTCGCCTGGATTATTTTTGAAAATTAGATTATTCAGTTGACGACATATATAACGCCATTCGTGAGGAGTAGTAATGATCCAAAAGCATCCAGAATAAAACATGCAGTATGGCAATCACTTCCAGGGTGCTTGATGCTGTTGGGGTTTTTGGGACTCGCTCTGATCAGAACAACTGAATGAATCCAGATAATTGTGTGCCATTGAACGAGCCATCTAAAATGACCTTATGATTGCAGAAAACTTATGGCTGAAACTCACCGTATGTTTTTAGAGAAGTGTCATCCTTGTTGTTTGGCAATGGAACTCGAGAATATTAAATTAGGCAGGCAGTGGTCGGAAGAAAAGATATTACAGGATAGTGCATAGTTTAGAACAGGATGAGGTGATAAGATAAGGAACACTGAATATTAGATCCAGGTAACTATTTAGTCCTTGCTGCATTGTTAGTCAATGTATATTTACGCTATTTACAGGTCATATTTGCTAGAGCTTGATGTTTAAACAAGTCTATGTCGCTGAAGCATGTAAATGCTACTAAAGCTTCTTAACGAACCATCAAAGCTAATTAGTTGATATAGATGATCAACTTTTATTATCGATTGAGCTAGTAAGTTATGTGAACTAAAAGATATAACATTACGATAATATATGTGACCATTAATCAAAGGACCATATGAATACTGGGTTTACAAAAATAAAAACCGATTGAGAAGGTTAAGGTGGAAATAAGGATTAACAATAATGGGTTGCGTTTCTTTAGTTGGGCTCACCAATGTAGATTTATGGTCTACTATGATATTTGTACTGCTCTAATAATAGACCTAATCCTAAATTTGTAGATTTGTCATGATATAACTGCCTAATCTATAAGATCTTACGTGCAAGTCACACCATCGACTACATCAACTCACTGTATCGTATCAATTACCAATACAATATGTAGAACAAGGTTAGGCTAGAGAAAGAATAATATATTTGATATGAATAGAAGATATAAGGTAACATTCAGCAGAGACCACGCCTGCATGGCCGATCCATGCCACTCGATCAACTCCAGTCCATTCAATTCATTGCTCGCACCTTCTCCATTGTTAGGTATTTCTCCGCGTTAAATATTGAATATCTATTTTCTGAGTAGTCTCGTGTTCACAGCTTTGTGGATTGTGTGGTTATTGTCCAATGCCACTACAACTATGTTGTACCTCCGTCCCATATAGTAAGGAAAGACGACCAGACGCTGCTAAATTTAGTAAGCTATCAGAAGAGTGTTTACCAACGACAAACTCGTTGGGTTTAAACTTCTGGCTGGCCACGTCTTAGGGTCGTCACTGCTTCACTAGTGGGGAGTGATCTGTAGCGGTAAATAAATCCCCAAAATAAATAGCACTAAGTTTTCGACACTGGATGCTGACCATATGTTTTAGTGGACTCATCTAGCTGAAGGCGCTCGGTCAGGCATCCACACCAGATCACGCGTGGTAACGCCGTGCTCAACATCAACCGCAATCGCTAGCCAGATTAGATCACAGAATTCCGATATATTGGTCATCGCCAAATATACTTGTAGTGACTCACGTTTATCACGAGAACACGACTGGTTTAATAAAAACAATTATTATTATAACCAACTGTACCAGTGTTTGTTTTAATGTGCTTTTGTTTAACTGTGCTAATTATAGCCATTTTGTGCTTCCATTACCTTCCATCATTGTTCCGCGGTTTTTGGTACTGTTCTCACGTACTCCTGTCTTCTGCTTTCGCTTGTACCTTTTCTTGGCACGATCTCGGTATTCGTTCAATACCACGAGATCGCCAACGAAATAAATCTGGTTACGTTCAATCCTCGCCTTCTGATTTATCTGGCACGTGTTTCTTGGTAGCGGTGTTCACAGTTAATCTCAACTCGACGCCACGCTACAATTGGTGATCCCAAAGTTTGGAACACGCCGCAACCTCGGGTCAAATCTTCCAAAGAAGTCAATTTGGTGAGTCTATTATTTATCTATCCACGTCTGTCGTATATTTTCATATTAATTTTTAATATATAATATACACGACATGACGGATAGCGAGAAGAATACTATTAATGTTATAGACTCAGACGTACAGGCCATTCATTTTCGACCTGTATCATTTATCCCCCACGACCCTGAGGTCTGGTTTGCTGCAATTGAGTCTCAGTTCGAGACTCGTCGTATCACGAGCCAAAAGCAAAAATACGCCTACGCTCTCGAATCGTTACCCGGGGACCATTTAGTAGGTGTTCGTGAGGTCGTCCTCAATTCTAACGTGCCTAATGTTTATGACCGCCTCAAGGAGGCAACTCTCCGACATTTCCTCCCATCAAGGGAGGAACGATTAAGGACCCTGTTAGCACGTCACCCCCTGGGTGATGCTAAACCAAGCCATCACCTCACGTGCCTGCAATCTCTTGCAGGATCAACAGCATCTGACTCGGAGATAGTTAAGGAATTATGGCTCGAGTCACTACCAGCCCATATCCAACCTACTGTGACGGCACTGCTCGAGGACTCACCGCTTAACCAGGTAGCCCTCATAGCAGACAAAATTTTGGCGAGGACTAGCAATAGAGACACCTATGTAGTTGCTTCGACGGCACGTCCTAAAGTAGACATGGACGCCGCTCATTCCTCAGCTCATGGTGACAGGGACGGGTGTATTCACACACGTCTTAGTTTTCGAGACCGTTGTAACGTACCCCAACCCTACGTCCCCCGAGTTCGCTCAAGTTCTCGCAAACCCGTCACCACTCGCCCAAAAAGGGCATCTTCCAGGCCACGCCGAAAGGCGGCTACGGAAGCGAGTGACAGTTGGTGCTGGTTCCATAGGTCCTTCGGGTCTGGCGCCCGCCGTTGTCGAGCACCATGCTCATACAAGGCGGGAAACGCCAGCGCCGGCGAGTAAAAGCGGCCGTACTCGCCGGCCCTTCTCCCCAGGTTGGTCGCCTATTCTATGTGCACGATTATCGCACAAACGCTAGGTTCCTAGTAGACACTGGGGCCCAAGTTTCTGTCGTACCACGAGGTAGCAGCAAGTCACAAGCCACAGTGCTTCGACTACGCGCTGCGAATGGCTCAGTCATTCCTACCTACGGTACACGACAACTCGCGGTCAACCTGGGCAACCGACGACGGTATCTGTGGACGTTCATCATTGCTGATGTTCCCACAGCCATACTAGGTATCGATTTTCTACAGCACTATGAATTGCTTGTCGATTCACGTAGGCTGCAGCTAATCGATACTTCGTCGAACAGCAAATTCATGGGCTGTAAAGCCCACATGAACGCGTACCGAATCCTCGGCACTTTTTACTCGCGTGACGATAAATTCCACGCTTTATTCGAGAAATTCCCCGTACTCACTAAACCACTCGAGGAGCTTCCATCGGTGACCAATCGTGTGGTACACCACATAGTCACCCGCGGACCGCCAGTCACGGCACGACCTCGCCGACTGGCACCGGACAAATTAGCTTTTGCTAAGCGTGAGTTTGACAATTTACTAGCTACTGGTATTATTCGTCCTTCTCACAGTCCATGGGCCTCTCCTCTACACATGGTGCGCAAAAAAGATGGGGTTAGTTGGAGACCATGCGGCGACTACCGAGCTCTAAACGTAGTTACGCGCTTTGATAGCTACCCCATCCCCCACATACACGACATCACGGCATCGCTCAAGGGCACGACTATCTTTTCTAAGATCGATCTGGTACGAGCATATCATCAGATCCCAGTCGCTCTTGAAGATATCGAAAAGACAGCTATCACGACTCCTTTCGGTTTGTTTGAGTTCCTACGAATGCCATTTGGATTACGGAATGCTGCTCAAACTTTTCAAAGGTTTATCGATAGCATTGTACGAGACCTCGATTTTGTTCACGTCTATATTGATGACCTACTAATCGCATCATCAAACGTAGATGAACATTATCAACATCTTACGCTATTATTCCAACGACTTTCGGATAATGGAATAGTAGTTAACCCAGACAAATGCGAGTTAGGTAAACGAGAAATAATATTTCTGGGTCATGTTATCAAGCAAGAGGGTATCTTACCTTGTGAGGACAAAGTGCAAGCAATAAAGGAGTACAACGTGCCGTCCTCACTCAAGGAACTGAAGGCTTTTCTCGGTTTGGTTAACTTCTACCGTCGTTTCATCCCACACGCGGCAGAACGGTTACGACCACTAACCGACTTACTACGCGGCAACCCACGCAGATTGGAAATGAACGATTCTGCACGTACTGCATTCACTGAAATCAAAACGGCTCTTGCGCAAGCCACTCTTCTCGCCCATCCCGATCCATCAGCCACGCTTAGTATAGCGGTTGATGCATCCGATGTTGCTATAGGAGCAGTCATGCAACAAAACATCTCCGGTAGTTGGCAACCTCTCGAGTTTTTCTCACGACGCCTCACTACCACGGAGACGAGATATAGCGCTTTTGGTCGCGAGCTGCTAGCAGCCTACTGCGCCATCAAACATTTTCGGCACGCAGTAGAAGGACGTCGATTCATTTTATTCACCGACCATAAGCCCTTAACGTATGCTTTGCATACCAAGTCTGACCGCTACTCACCACGAGAGTGCAGACATTTGGACTATATCTCCCAGTTCACGACAGACCTTCGTCACATCCAAGGCAAGTCGAACTGTGTTGCCGATGCTCTATCACGAATCCAAATGAATGCAGTTACCCTGCCGGTGCTCGATCTTCCTGCTATGGCCGCTGCCCAAGCAAACGATCCCAGCTGTACAGAAGCACCACACTCTACGTCCCTTCAGTATCAGGAAGTACCTCTAGCCACGACTTCTGGCACCATTCTATGTGATACTTCTACCGGTCTTCCTCGACCCATCGTACCCTCTGCTTATCGCCGTCTCGTATTCGATGCCCTGCATGGATTATCTCACCCAGGTATCGCAGCTACATTACGCCTCATCGCTGCACGATACGTCTGGCCGTCCATGAATAAAGATGTTCGTATGTGGGCTAAGCAATGCTTACAATGTCAACGATCAAAAGTGCACAGGCACGTAGCCGCCCCTCTCGGTACATTCGCTACGCCTGATGCTCGCTTCGATCACGTTCACTTAGACATTGTAGGACCACTGCCACCATCGCACGGGTATGATCACATACTCACGTGCATCGACCGCTTCACCAGATGGCCCGAAGCTATACCCATCACGTCTATCACGGCGGAGACAGTTGCTCACCGCTTCGTAGAACGATGGATAGCTCTATATGGTTGTCCCTCGACCGTCACGACTGACCGAGGACAACAATTTGAGTCCGCACTATTCTCCTCACTTACTCGGCTGCTTGGTACGGAACGAATAAGCACTACCGCCTACCATCCAGCTTCAAACGGTTTAGTTGAAAGGTTTCACCGGCAACTTAAAAGTGCTCTTCGAGCACACGAAAACGACGACTGGTACGAAACCTTACCGCTCGTTCTTTTAGGTATCAGAACGAGTTTAAAGGCAGATATCCAATGTTCCGCCGCTGAACTTGTTTACGGCACGACATTGCGTCTGCCCGGGGAATTCTTCACACCACGGAGCAGACCTGATTTCGGTAAATCAGACTACGTCCATCGACTGTCTGCATTTATGCGAACGCTGTCTCCGGTGTCAACTCGAATACAACATCGACAGGTCGCTCTCCCTCGAGAGTTATCTACCTGTTCACATGTTTTCATACGAGTAGATTCGGTACGCAAACCTTGGCAACAACCTTACGAAGGCCCTTTTCACGTGATCGCTCGTCACGAAAAGACCTTCAAGGTTGATCGACACGGCCGCGTCGAGATCGTCAGCATTGATCGTCTCAAACCAGCACACGTCGATGACAGTGCCCTATCTGACAACCTGAGATTCAATGCTAGACCTAGCAAACCCACTAGCGGGATCCTCAAACCATCTTCAGGTCTGACGCTAGATGCATCTGAGACCTCATTCTCACGTCCCGGTCAACAGCACGCGTCATCTGCACCGTCTACGGATGAGACGACAGTCTCACGTCCAGATCAGCAGACCACGCCGCCCTTGACTTCGGATGAGATTGCAGGCTCACGCGACGCGAACGAGACTGCCGTCTCACGTTCCGGTCGCCGAGTACGGTTACCCGTACGCTTCCGTGAATAGTCGCACAGTCAACAACCGATACGGTGTAGGATTACTCCTATGCTACACGCACGCTACACTCTTCTCTTTTTTGCTTTTCTTTTTGTTTCCTGAGCCCACGCCTTCGACCATCTCCGTTTGGTTCCGTCGACTTCAGTCAACTTTGGCGAAAGCTGGCCTGATCACCCATGCTCTTGTCAACGTACTCAGTCGATATATTGGTTTCGAATGCTTGGCATACGCTTGGTCTCGAACTTGGTCGTTACGGTCGCTTTTGGTCGTTTGGCTCAACGTGGTTTCGTCCTACGTCTGCAGCGTCTCTGGTGCGCACCTCTACGAACGCCCTCTTCAGATTCTGGATACAAACCACTCTGGTGTAGCATGCCAACTCGAGCAATAAATACAATACATCGCTCCTGGTACTGTTCTCCGAAAACGACCTTCGTTGGCAACTCGACGATCAACGATTGCTTTCCTGTTCGCCAATTCTTCCGTCCTACAATCGCTCGTCAGCCGATCAGTCCCACGATTCAAACCGCTATTTATCGAAAGTGTAAACCTTTTCTAGCGGGGGGCTCCTGTAGTGACTCACGTTTATCACGAGAACACGACTGGTTTAATAAAAACAATTATTATTATAACCAACTGTACCAGTGTTTGTTTTAATGTGCTTTTGTTTAACTGTGCTAATTATAGCCATTTTGTGCTTCCATTACCTTC
>CALYCU020000020.1:0-49622 GCA_944470425.2 Schistosoma bovis | reverse complement strand
ATCATCCGACCAACCGTTCAACAGATGTGAACGTGAGATATGCACCTCAACAATTCTGCATCTCATTTGTTTCATGCAACAGAGCATGTTGACCGACACACAATAAGACAACAATCAGCACGATCCGAACAACATTGTGAATATATGGCGAAAATTGTGTTTCTCTTCAACCAGTCGACCAAATCTCTTTTGCATCTTGTTTCATCCAATAGGAGAGGGTGTCTGCATTCACACAAAATGTCAATCAGCATCATCCGACCAACCGTTCAACAGATGTGAACGTGAGATATGCACCTCAACAATTCTGCATCTCATTTGTTTCATGCAACAGAGCATGTTGACCGACACACAATAAGACAACAATCAGCACGATCCGAACAACATTGTGAATATATGGCGAAAATTGTGTTTCTCTTCAACCAGTCGACCAAATCTCTTTTGCATCTTGTTTCATCCAATAGGAGAGGGTGTCTGCATTCACACAAAATGTCAATCAGCATCATCCGACCAACCGTTCAACAGATGTGAACGTGAGATATGCACCTCAACAATTCTGCATCTCATTTGTTTCATGCAACAGAGCATGTTGACCGACACACAATAAGACAACAATCAGCACGATCCGAACAACATTGTGAATATATGGCGAAAATTGTGTTTCTCTTCAACCAGTCGACCAAATCTCTTGCATCTTGTTTCATCCAATAGGAGAGGGTGTCTGCATTCACACAAAATGTCAATCAGCATCATCCGACCAACCGTTCAACAGATGTGAACGTGAGATATGCACCTCAACAATTCTGCATCTCATTTGTTTCATGCAACAGAGCATGTTGACCGACACACAATAAGACAACAATCAGCACGATCCGAACAACATTGTGAATATATGGCGAAAATTGTGTTTCTCTTCAACCAGTCGACCAAATCTCTTGCATCTTGTTTCATCCAATAGGAGAGGGTGTCTGCATTCACACAAAATGTCAATCAGCATCATCCGACCAACCGTTCAACAGATGTGAACGTGAGATATGCACCTCAACAATTCTGCATCTCATTTGTTTCATGCAACAGAGCATGTTGACCGACACACAATAAGACAACAATCAGCACGATCCGAACAACATTGTGAATATATGGCGAAAATTGTGTTTCTCTTCAACCAGTCGACCAAATCTCTTGCATCTTGTTTCATCCAATAGGAGAGGGTGTCTGCATTCACACAAAATGTCAATCAGCATCATCCGACCAACCGTTCAACAGATGTGAACGTGAGATATGCACCTCAACAATTCTGCATCTCATTTGTTTCATGCAACAGAGCATGTTGACCGACACACAATAAGACAACAATCAGCACGATCCGAACAACATTGTGAATATATGGCGAAAATTGTGTTTCTCTTCAACCAGTCGACCAAATCTCTTGCATCTTGTTTCATCCAATAGGAGAGGGTGTCTGCATTCACACAAAATGTCAATCAGCATCATCCGACCAACCGTTCAACAGATGTGAACGTGAGATATGCACCTCAACAATTCTGCATCTCATTTGTTTCATGCAACAGAGCATGTTGACCGACACACAATAAGACAACAATCAGCACGATCCGAACAACATTGTGAATATATGGCGAAAATTGTGTTTCTCTTCAACCAGTCGACCAAATCTCTTTGCATCTTGTTTCATCCAATAGGAGAGGGTGTCTGCATTCACACAAAATGTCAATCAGCATCATCCGACCAACCGTTCAACAGATGTGAACGTGAGATATGCACCTCAACAATTCTGCATCTCATTTGTTTCATGCAACAGAGCATGTTGACCGACACACAATAAGACAACAATCAGCACGATCCGAACAACATTGTGAATATATGGCGAAAATTGTGTTTCTCTTCAACCAGTCGACCAAATCTCTTTGCATCTTGTTTCATCCAATAGGAGAGGGTGTCTGCATTCACACAAAATGTCAATCAGCATCATCCGACCAACCGTTCAACAGATGTGAACGTGAGATATGCACCTCAACAATTCTGCATCTCATTTGTTTCATGCAACAGAGCATGTTGACCGACACACAATAAGACAACAATCAGCACGATCCGAACAACATTGTGAATATATGGCGAAAATTGTGTTTCTCTTCAACCAGTCGACCAAATCTCTTGCATCTTGTTTCATCCAATAGGAGAGGGTGTCTGCATTCACACAAAATGTCAATCAGCATCATCCGACCAACCGTTCAACAGATGTGAACGTGAGATATGCACCTCAACAATTCTGCATCTCATTTGTTTCATGCAACAGAGCATGTTGACCGACACACAATAAGACAACAATCAGCACGATCCGAACAACATTGTGAATATATGGCGAAAATTGTGTTTCTCTTCAACCAGTCGACCAAATCTCTTGCATCTTGTTTCATCCAATAGGAGAGGGTGTCTGCATTCACACAAAATGTCAATCAGCATCATCCGACCAACCGTTCAACAGATGTGAACGTGAGATATGCACCTCAACAATTCTGCATCTCATTTGTTTCATGCAACAGAGCATGTTGACCGACACACAATAAGACAACAATCAGCACGATCCGAACAACATTGTGAATATATGGCGAAAATTGTGTTTCTCTTCAACCAGTCGACCAAATCTCTTTGCATCTTGTTTCATCCAATAGGAGAGGGTGTCTGCATTCACACAAAATGTCAATCAGCATCATCCGACCAACCGTTCAACAGATGTGAACGTGAGATATGCACCTCAACAATTCTGCATCTCATTTGTTTCATGCAACAGAGCATGTTGACCGACACACAATAAGACAACAATCAGCACGATCCGAACAACATTGTGAATATATGGCGAAAATTGTGTTTCTCTTCAACCAGTCGACCAAATCTCTTTGCATCTTGTTTCATCCAATAGGAGAGGGTGTCTGCATTCACACAAAATGTCAATCAGCATCATCCGACCAACCGTTCAACAGATGTGAACGTGAGATATGCACCTCAACAATTCTGCATCTCATTTGTTTCATGCAACAGAGCATGTTGACCGACACACAATAAGACAACAATCAGCACGATCCGAACAACATTGTGAATATATGGCGAAAATTGTGTTTCTCTTCAACCAGTCGACCAAATCTCTTTGCATCTTGTTTCATCCAATAGGAGAGGGTGTCTGCATTCACACAAAATGTCAATCAGCATCATCCGACCAACCGTTCAACAGATGTGAACGTGAGATATGCACCTCAACAATTCTGCATCTCATTTGTTTCATGCAACAGAGCATGTTGACCGACACACAATAAGACAACAATCAGCACGATCCGAACAACATTGTGAATATATGGCGAAAATTGTGTTTCTCTTCAACCAGTCGACCAAATCTCTTGCATCTTGTTTCATCCAATAGGAGAGGGTGTCTGCATTCACACAAAATGTCAATCAGCATCATCCGACCAACCGTTCAACAGATGTGAACGTGAGATATGCACCTCAACAATTCTGCATCTCATTTGTTTCATGCAACAGAGCATGTTGACCGACACACAATAAGACAACAATCAGCACGATCCGAACAACATTGTGAATATATGGCGAAAATTGTGTTTCTCTTCAACCAGTCGACCAAATCTCTTGCATCTTGTTTCATCCAATAGGAGAGGGTGTCTGCATTCACACAAAATGTCAATCAGCATCATCCGACCAACCGTTCAACAGATGTGAACGTGAGATATGCACCTCAACAATTCTGCATCTCATTTGTTTCATGCAACAGAGCATGTTGACCGACACACAATAAGACAACAATCAGCACGATCCGAACAACATTGTGAATATATGGCGAAAATTGTGTTTCTCTTCAACCAGTCGACCAAATCTCTTGCATCTTGTTTCATCCAATAGGAGAGGGTGTCTGCATTCACACAAAATGTCAATCAGCATCATCCGACCAACCGTTCAACAGATGTGAACGTGAGATATGCACCTCAACAATTCTGCATCTCATTTGTTTCATGCAACAGAGCATGTTGACCGACACACAATAAGACAACAATCAGCACGATCCGAACAACATTGTGAATATATGGCGAAAATTGTGTTTCTCTTCAACCAGTCGACCAAATCTCTTGCATCTTGTTTCATCCAATAGGAGAGGGTGTCTGCATTCACACAAAATGTCAATCAGCATCATCCGACCAACCGTTCAACAGATGTGAACGTGAGATATGCACCTCAACAATTCTGCATCTCATTTGTTTCATGCAACAGAGCATGTTGACCGACACACAATAAGACAACAATCAGCACGATCCGAACAACATTGTGAATATATGGCGAAAATTGTGTTTCTCTTCAACCAGTCGACCAAATCTCTTGCATCTTGTTTCATCCAATAGGAGAGGGTGTCTGCATTCACACAAAATGTCAATCAGCATCATCCGACCAACCGTTCAACAGATGTGAACGTGAGATATGCACCTCAACAATTCTGCATCTCATTTGTTTCATGCAACAGAGCATGTTGACCGACACACAATAAGACAACAATCAGCACGATCCGAACAACATTGTGAATATATGGCGAAAATTGTGTTTCTCTTCAACCAGTCGACCAAATCTCTTGCATCTTGTTTCATCCAATAGGAGAGGGTGTCTGCATTCACACAAAATGTCAATCAGCATCATCCGACCAACCGTTCAACAGATGTGAACGTGAGATATGCACCTCAACAATTCTGCATCTCATTTGTTTCATGCAACAGAGCATGTTGACCGACACACAATAAGACAACAATCAGCACGATCCGAACAACATTGTGAATATATGGCGAAAATTGTGTTTCTCTTCAACCAGTCGACCAAATCTCTTGCATCTTGTTTCATCCAATAGGAGAGGGTGTCTGCATTCACACAAAATGTCAATCAGCATCATCCGACCAACCGTTCAACAGATGTGAACGTGAGATATGCACCTCAACAATTCTGCATCTCATTTGTTTCATGCAACAGAGCATGTTGACCGACACACAATAAGACAACAATCAGCACGATCCGAACAACATTGTGAATATATGGCGAAAATTGTGTTTCTCTTCAACCAGTCGACCAAATCTCTTGCATCTTGTTTCATCCAATAGGAGAGGGTGTCTGCATTCACACAAAATGTCAATCAGCATCATCCGACCAACCGTTCAACAGATGTGAACGTGAGATATGCACCTCAACAATTCTGCATCTCATTTGTTTCATGCAACAGAGCATGTTGACCGACACACAATAAGACAACAATCAGCACGATCCGAACAACATTGTGAATATATGGCGAAAATTGTGTTTCTCTTCAACCAGTCGACCAAATCTCTTGCATCTTGTTTCATCCAATAGGAGAGGGTGTCTGCATTCACACAAAATGTCAATCAGCATCATCCGACCAACCGTTCAACAGATGTGAACGTGAGATATGCACCTCAACAATTCTGCATCTCATTTGTTTCATGCAACAGAGCATGTTGACCGACACACAATAAGACAACAATCAGCACGATCCGAACAACATTGTGAATATATGGCGAAAATTGTGTTTCTCTTCAACCAGTCGACCAAATCTCTTTGCATCTTGTTTCATCCAATAGGAGAGGGTGTCTGCATTCACACAAAATGTCAATCAGCATCATCCGACCAACCGTTCAACAGATGTGAACGTGAGATATGCACCTCAACAATTCTGCATCTCATTTGTTTCATGCAACAGAGCATGTTGACCGACACACAATAAGACAACAATCAGCACGATCCGAACAACATTGTGAATATATGGCGAAAATTGTGTTTCTCTTCAACCAGTCGACCAAATCTCTTTGCATCTTGTTTCATCCAATAGGAGAGGGTGTCTGCATTCACACAAAATGTCAATCAGCATCATCCGACCAACCGTTCAACAGATGTGAACGTGAGATATGCACCTCAACAATTCTGCATCTCATTTGTTTCATGCAACAGAGCATGTTGACCGACACACAATAAGACAACAATCAGCACGATCCGAACAACATTGTGAATATATGGCGAAAATTGTGTTTCTCTTCAACCAGTCGACCAAATCTCTTGCATCTTGTTTCATCCAATAGGAGAGGGTGTCTGCATTCACACAAAATGTCAATCAGCATCATCCGACCAACCGTTCAACAGATGTGAACGTGAGATATGCACCTCAACAATTCTGCATCTCATTTGTTTCATGCAACAGAGCATGTTGACCGACACACAATAAGACAACAATCAGCACGATCCGAACAACATTGTGAATATATGGCGAAAATTGTGTTTCTCTTCAACCAGTCGACCAAATCTCTTTGCATCTTGTTTCATCCAATAGGAGAGGGTGTCTGCATTCACACAAAATGTCAATCAGCATCATCCGACCAACCGTTCAACAGATGTGAACGTGAGATATGCACCTCAACAATTCTGCATCTCATTTGTTTCATGCAACAGAGCATGTTGACCGACACACAATAAGACAACAATCAGCACGATCCGAACAACATTGTGAATATATGGCGAAAATTGTGTTTCTCTTCAACCAGTCGACCAAATCTCTTGCATCTTGTTTCATCCAATAGGAGAGGGTGTCTGCATTCACACAAAATGTCAATCAGCATCATCCGACCAACCGTTCAACAGATGTGAACGTGAGATATGCACCTCAACAATTCTGCATCTCATTTGTTTCATGCAACAGAGCATGTTGACCGACACACAATAAGACAACAATCAGCACGATCCGAACAACATTGTGAATATATGGCGAAAATTGTGTTTCTCTTCAACCAGTCGACCAAATCTCTTGCATCTTGTTTCATCCAATAGGAGAGGGTGTCTGCATTCACACAAAATGTCAATCAGCATCATCCGACCAACCGTTCAACAGATGTGAACGTGAGATATGCACCTCAACAATTCTGCATCTCATTTGTTTCATGCAACAGAGCATGTTGACCGACACACAATAAGACAACAATCAGCACGATCCGAACAACATTGTGAATATATGGCGAAAATTGTGTTTCTCTTCAACCAGTCGACCAAATCTCTTTGCATCTTGTTTCATCCAATAGGAGAGGGTGTCTGCATTCACACAAAATGTCAATCAGCATCATCCGACCAACCGTTCAACAGATGTGAACGTGAGATATGCACCTCAACAATTCTGCATCTCATTTGTTTCATGCAACAGAGCATGTTGACCGACACACAATAAGACAACAATCAGCACGATCCGAACAACATTGTGAATATATGGCGAAAATTGTGTTTCTCTTCAACCAGTCGACCAAATCTCTTGCATCTTGTTTCATCCAATAGGAGAGGGTGTCTGCATTCACACAAAATGTCAATCAGCATCATCCGACCAACCGTTCAACAGATGTGAACGTGAGATATGCACCTCAACAATTCTGCATCTCATTTGTTTCATGCAACAGAGCATGTTGACCGACACACAATAAGACAACAATCAGCACGATCCGAACAACATTGTGAATATATGGCGAAAATTGTGTTTCTCTTCAACCAGTCGACCAAATCTCTTGCATCTTGTTTCATCCAATAGGAGAGGGTGTCTGCATTCACACAAAATGTCAATCAGCATCATCCGACCAACCGTTCAACAGATGTGAACGTGAGATATGCACCTCAACAATTCTGCATCTCATTTGTTTCATGCAACAGAGCATGTTGACCGACACACAATAAGACAACAATCAGCACGATCCGAACAACATTGTGAATATATGGCGAAAATTGTGTTTCTCTTCAACCAGTCGACCAAATCTCTTGCATCTTGTTTCATCCAATAGGAGAGGGTGTCTGCATTCACACAAAATGTCAATCAGCATCATCCGACCAACCGTTCAACAGATGTGAACGTGAGATATGCACCTCAACAATTCTGCATCTCATTTGTTTCATGCAACAGAGCATGTTGACCGACACACAATAAGACAACAATCAGCACGATCCGAACAACATTGTGAATATATGGCGAAAATTGTGTTTCTCTTCAACCAGTCGACCAAATCTCTTGCATCTTGTTTCATCCAATAGGAGAGGGTGTCTGCATTCACACAAAATGTCAATCAGCATCATCCGACCAACCGTTCAACAGATGTGAACGTGAGATATGCACCTCAACAATTCTGCATCTCATTTGTTTCATGCAACAGAGCATGTTGACCGACACACAATAAGACAACAATCAGCACGATCCGAACAACATTGTGAATATATGGCGAAAATTGTGTTTCTCTTCAACCAGTCGACCAAATCTCTTTGCATCTTGTTTCATCCAATAGGAGAGGGTGTCTGCATTCACACAAAATGTCAATCAGCATCATCCGACCAACCGTTCAACAGATGTGAACGTGAGATATGCACCTCAACAATTCTGCATCTCATTTGTTTCATGCAACAGAGCATGTTGACCGACACACAATAAGACAACAATCAGCACGATCCGAACAACATTGTGAATATATGGCGAAAATTGTGTTTCTCTTCAACCAGTCGACCAAATCTCTTGCATCTTGTTTCATCCAATAGGAGAGGGTGTCTGCATTCACACAAAATGTCAATCAGCATCATCCGACCAACCGTTCAACAGATGTGAACGTGAGATATGCACCTCAACAATTCTGCATCTCATTTGTTTCATGCAACAGAGCATGTTGACCGACACACAATAAGACAACAATCAGCACGATCCGAACAACATTGTGAATATATGGCGAAAATTGTGTTTCTCTTCAACCAGTCGACCAAATCTCTTGCATCTTGTTTCATCCAATAGGAGAGGGTGTCTGCATTCACACAAAATGTCAATCAGCATCATCCGACCAACCGTTCAACAGATGTGAACGTGAGATATGCACCTCAACAATTCTGCATCTCATTTGTTTCATGCAACAGAGCATGTTGACCGACACACAATAAGACAACAATCAGCACGATCCGAACAACATTGTGAATATATGGCGAAAATTGTGTTTCTCTTCAACCAGTCGACCAAATCTCTTGCATCTTGTTTCATCCAATAGGAGAGGGTGTCTGCATTCACACAAAATGTCAATCAGCATCATCCGACCAACCGTTCAACAGATGTGAACGTGAGATATGCACCTCAACAATTCTGCATCTCATTTGTTTCATGCAACAGAGCATGTTGACCGACACACAATAAGACAACAATCAGCACGATCCGAACAACATTGTGAATATATGGCGAAAATTGTGTTTCTCTTCAACCAGTCGACCAAATCTCTTTGCATCTTGTTTCATCCAATAGGAGAGGGTGTCTGCATTCACACAAAATGTCAATCAGCATCATCCGACCAACCGTTCAACAGATGTGAACGTGAGATATGCACCTCAACAATTCTGCATCTCATTTGTTTCATGCAACAGAGCATGTTGACCGACACACAATAAGACAACAATCAGCACGATCCGAACAACATTGTGAATATATGGCGAAAATTGTGTTTCTCTTCAACCAGTCGACCAAATCTCTTGCATCTTGTTTCATCCAATAGGAGAGGGTGTCTGCATTCACACAAAATGTCAATCAGCATCATCCGACCAACCGTTCAACAGATGTGAACGTGAGATATGCACCTCAACAATTCTGCATCTCATTTGTTTCATGCAACAGAGCATGTTGACCGACACACAATAAGACAACAATCAGCACGATCCGAACAACATTGTGAATATATGGCGAAAATTGTGTTTCTCTTCAACCAGTCGACCAAATCTCTTGCATCTTGTTTCATCCAATAGGAGAGGGTGTCTGCATTCACACAAAATGTCAATCAGCATCATCCGACCAACCGTTCAACAGATGTGAACGTGAGATATGCACCTCAACAATTCTGCATCTCATTTGTTTCATGCAACAGAGCATGTTGACCGACACACAATAAGACAACAATCAGCACGATCCGAACAACATTGTGAATATATGGCGAAAATTGTGTTTCTCTTCAACCAGTCGACCAAATCTCTTGCATCTTGTTTCATCCAATAGGAGAGGGTGTCTGCATTCACACAAAATGTCAATCAGCATCATCCGACCAACCGTTCAACAGATGTGAACGTGAGATATGCACCTCAACAATTCTGCATCTCATTTGTTTCATGCAACAGAGCATGTTGACCGACACACAATAAGACAACAATCAGCACGATCCGAACAACATTGTGAATATATGGCGAAAATTGTGTTTCTCTTCAACCAGTCGACCAAATCTCTTGCATCTTGTTTCATCCAATAGGAGAGGGTGTCTGCATTCACACAAAATGTCAATCAGCATCATCCGACCAACCGTTCAACAGATGTGAACGTGAGATATGCACCTCAACAATTCTGCATCTCATTTGTTTCATGCAACAGAGCATGTTGACCGACACACAATAAGACAACAATCAGCACGATCCGAACAACATTGTGAATATATGGCGAAAATTGTGTTTCTCTTCAACCAGTCGACCAAATCTCTTTGCATCTTGTTTCATCCAATAGGAGAGGGTGTCTGCATTCACACAAAATGTCAATCAGCATCATCCGACCAACCGTTCAACAGATGTGAACGTGAGATATGCACCTCAACAATTCTGCATCTCATTTGTTTCATGCAACAGAGCATGTTGACCGACACACAATAAGACAACAATCAGCACGATCCGAACAACATTGTGAATATATGGCGAAAATTGTGTTTCTCTTCAACCAGTCGACCAAATCTCTTGCATCTTGTTTCATCCAATAGGAGAGGGTGTCTGCATTCACACAAAATGTCAATCAGCATCATCCGACCAACCGTTCAACAGATGTGAACGTGAGATATGCACCTCAACAATTCTGCATCTCATTTGTTTCATGCAACAGAGCATGTTGACCGACACACAATAAGACAACAATCAGCACGATCCGAACAACATTGTGAATATATGGCGAAAATTGTGTTTCTCTTCAACCAGTCGACCAAATCTCTTGCATCTTGTTTCATCCAATAGGAGAGGGTGTCTGCATTCACACAAAATGTCAATCAGCATCATCCGACCAACCGTTCAACAGATGTGAACGTGAGATATGCACCTCAACAATTCTGCATCTCATTTGTTTCATGCAACAGAGCATGTTGACCGACACACAATAAGACAACAATCAGCACGATCCGAACAACATTGTGAATATATGGCGAAAATTGTGTTTCTCTTCAACCAGTCGACCAAATCTCTTGCATCTTGTTTCATCCAATAGGAGAGGGTGTCTGCATTCACACAAAATGTCAATCAGCATCATCCGACCAACCGTTCAACAGATGTGAACGTGAGATATGCACCTCAACAATTCTGCATCTCATTTGTTTCATGCAACAGAGCATGTTGACCGACACACAATAAGACAACAATCAGCACGATCCGAACAACATTGTGAATATATGGCGAAAATTGTGTTTCTCTTCAACCAGTCGACCAAATCTCTTGCATCTTGTTTCATCCAATAGGAGAGGGTGTCTGCATTCACACAAAATGTCAATCAGCATCATCCGACCAACCGTTCAACAGATGTGAACGTGAGATATGCACCTCAACAATTCTGCATCTCATTTGTTTCATGCAACAGAGCATGTTGACCGACACACAATAAGACAACAATCAGCACGATCCGAACAACATTGTGAATATATGGCGAAAATTGTGTTTCTCTTCAACCAGTCGACCAAATCTCTTGCATCTTGTTTCATCCAATAGGAGAGGGTGTCTGCATTCACACAAAATGTCAATCAGCATCATCCGACCAACCGTTCAACAGATGTGAACGTGAGATATGCACCTCAACAATTCTGCATCTCATTTGTTTCATGCAACAGAGCATGTTGACCGACACACAATAAGACAACAATCAGCACGATCCGAACAACATTGTGAATATATGGCGAAAATTGTGTTTCTCTTCAACCAGTCGACCAAATCTCTTGCATCTTGTTTCATCCAATAGGAGAGGGTGTCTGCATTCACACAAAATGTCAATCAGCATCATCCGACCAACCGTTCAACAGATGTGAACGTGAGATATGCACCTCAACAATTCTGCATCTCATTTGTTTCATGCAACAGAGCATGTTGACCGACACACAATAAGACAACAATCAGCACGATCCGAACAACATTGTGAATATATGGCGAAAATTGTGTTTCTCTTCAACCAGTCGACCAAATCTCTTGCATCTTGTTTCATCCAATAGGAGAGGGTGTCTGCATTCACACAAAATGTCAATCAGCATCATCCGACCAACCGTTCAACAGATGTGAACGTGAGATATGCACCTCAACAATTCTGCATCTCATTTGTTTCATGCAACAGAGCATGTTGACCGACACACAATAAGACAACAATCAGCACGATCCGAACAACATTGTGAATATATGGCGAAAATTGTGTTTCTCTTCAACCAGTCGACCAAATCTCTTGCATCTTGTTTCATCCAATAGGAGAGGGTGTCTGCATTCACACAAAATGTCAATCAGCATCATCCGACCAACCGTTCAACAGATGTGAACGTGAGATATGCACCTCAACAATTCTGCATCTCATTTGTTTCATGCAACAGAGCATGTTGACCGACACACAATAAGACAACAATCAGCACGATCCGAACAACATTGTGAATATATGGCGAAAATTGTGTTTCTCTTCAACCAGTCGACCAAATCTCTTGCATCTTGTTTCATCCAATAGGAGAGGGTGTCTGCATTCACACAAAATGTCAATCAGCATCATCCGACCAACCGTTCAACAGATGTGAACGTGAGATATGCACCTCAACAATTCTGCATCTCATTTGTTTCATGCAACAGAGCATGTTGACCGACACACAATAAGACAACAATCAGCACGATCCGAACAACATTGTGAATATATGGCGAAAATTGTGTTTCTCTTCAACCAGTCGACCAAATCTCTTGCATCTTGTTTCATCCAATAGGAGAGGGTGTCTGCATTCACACAAAATGTCAATCAGCATCATCCGACCAACCGTTCAACAGATGTGAACGTGAGATATGCACCTCAACAATTCTGCATCTCATTTGTTTCATGCAACAGAGCATGTTGACCGACACACAATAAGACAACAATCAGCACGATCCGAACAACATTGTGAATATATGGCGAAAATTGTGTTTCTCTTCAACCAGTCGACCAAATCTCTTGCATCTTGTTTCATCCAATAGGAGAGGGTGTCTGCATTCACACAAAATGTCAATCAGCATCATCCGACCAACCGTTCAACAGATGTGAACGTGAGATATGCACCTCAACAATTCTGCATCTCATTTGTTTCATGCAACAGAGCATGTTGACCGACACACAATAAGACAACAATCAGCACGATCCGAACAACATTGTGAATATATGGCGAAAATTGTGTTTCTCTTCAACCAGTCGACCAAATCTCTTGCATCTTGTTTCATCCAATAGGAGAGGGTGTCTGCATTCACACAAAATGTCAATCAGCATCATCCGACCAACCGTTCAACAGATGTGAACGTGAGATATGCACCTCAACAATTCTGCATCTCATTTGTTTCATGCAACAGAGCATGTTGACCGACACACAATAAGACAACAATCAGCACGATCCGAACAACATTGTGAATATATGGCGAAAATTGTGTTTCTCTTCAACCAGTCGACCAAATCTCTTGCATCTTGTTTCATCCAATAGGAGAGGGTGTCTGCATTCACACAAAATGTCAATCAGCATCATCCGACCAACCGTTCAACAGATGTGAACGTGAGATATGCACCTCAACAATTCTGCATCTCATTTGTTTCATGCAACAGAGCATGTTGACCGACACACAATAAGACAACAATCAGCACGATCCGAACAACATTGTGAATATATGGCGAAAATTGTGTTTCTCTTCAACCAGTCGACCAAATCTCTTGCATCTTGTTTCATCCAATAGGAGAGGGTGTCTGCATTCACACAAAATGTCAATCAGCATCATCCGACCAACCGTTCAACAGATGTGAACGTGAGATATGCACCTCAACAATTCTGCATCTCATTTGTTTCATGCAACAGAGCATGTTGACCGACACACAATAAGACAACAATCAGCACGATCCGAACAACATTGTGAATATATGGCGAAAATTGTGTTTCTCTTCAACCAGTCGACCAAATCTCTTGCATCTTGTTTCATCCAATAGGAGAGGGTGTCTGCATTCACACAAAATGTCAATCAGCATCATCCGACCAACCGTTCAACAGATGTGAACGTGAGATATGCACCTCAACAATTCTGCATCTCATTTGTTTCATGCAACAGAGCATGTTGACCGACACACAATAAGACAACAATCAGCACGATCCGAACAACATTGTGAATATATGGCGAAAATTGTGTTTCTCTTCAACCAGTCGACCAAATCTCTTGCATCTTGTTTCATCCAATAGGAGAGGGTGTCTGCATTCACACAAAATGTCAATCAGCATCATCCGACCAACCGTTCAACAGATGTGAACGTGAGATATGCACCTCAACAATTCTGCATCTCATTTGTTTCATGCAACAGAGCATGTTGACCGACACACAATAAGACAACAATCAGCACGATCCGAACAACATTGTGAATATATGGCGAAAATTGTGTTTCTCTTCAACCAGTCGACCAAATCTCTTGCATCTTGTTTCATCCAATAGGAGAGGGTGTCTGCATTCACACAAAATGTCAATCAGCATCATCCGACCAACCGTTCAACAGATGTGAACGTGAGATATGCACCTCAACAATTCTGCATCTCATTTGTTTCATGCAACAGAGCATGTTGACCGACACACAATAAGACAACAATCAGCACGATCCGAACAACATTGTGAATATATGGCGAAAATTGTGTTTCTCTTCAACCAGTCGACCAAATCTCTTGCATCTTGTTTCATCCAATAGGAGAGGGTGTCTGCATTCACACAAAATGTCAATCAGCATCATCCGACCAACCGTTCAACAGATGTGAACGTGAGATATGCACCTCAACAATTCTGCATCTCATTTGTTTCATGCAACAGAGCATGTTGACCGACACACAATAAGACAACAATCAGCACGATCCGAACAACATTGTGAATATATGGCGAAAATTGTGTTTCTCTTCAACCAGTCGACCAAATCTCTTGCATCTTGTTTCATCCAATAGGAGAGGGTGTCTGCATTCACACAAAATGTCAATCAGCATCATCCGACCAACCGTTCAACAGATGTGAACGTGAGATATGCACCTCAACAATTCTGCATCTCATTTGTTTCATGCAACAGAGCATGTTGACCGACACACAATAAGACAACAATCAGCACGATCCGAACAACATTGTGAATATATGGCGAAAATTGTGTTTCTCTTCAACCAGTCGACCAAATCTCTTGCATCTTGTTTCATCCAATAGGAGAGGGTGTCTGCATTCACACAAAATGTCAATCAGCATCATCCGACCAACCGTTCAACAGATGTGAACGTGAGATATGCACCTCAACAATTCTGCATCTCATTTGTTTCATGCAACAGAGCATGTTGACCGACACACAATAAGACAACAATCAGCACGATCCGAACAACATTGTGAATATATGGCGAAAATTGTGTTTCTCTTCAACCAGTCGACCAAATCTCTTGCATCTTGTTTCATCCAATAGGAGAGGGTGTCTGCATTCACACAAAATGTCAATCAGCATCATCCGACCAACCGTTCAACAGATGTGAACGTGAGATATGCACCTCAACAATTCTGCATCTCATTTGTTTCATGCAACAGAGCATGTTGACCGACACACAATAAGACAACAATCAGCACGATCCGAACAACATTGTGAATATATGGCGAAAATTGTGTTTCTCTTCAACCAGTCGACCAAATCTCTTGCATCTTGTTTCATCCAATAGGAGAGGGTGTCTGCATTCACACAAAATGTCAATCAGCATCATCCGACCAACCGTTCAACAGATGTGAACGTGAGATATGCACCTCAACAATTCTGCATCTCATTTGTTTCATGCAACAGAGCATGTTGACCGACACACAATAAGACAACAATCAGCACGATCCGAACAACATTGTGAATATATGGCGAAAATTGTGTTTCTCTTCAACCAGTCGACCAAATCTCTTGCATCTTGTTTCATCCAATAGGAGAGGGTGTCTGCATTCACACAAAATGTCAATCAGCATCATCCGACCAACCGTTCAACAGATGTGAACGTGAGATATGCACCTCAACAATTCTGCATCTCATTTGTTTCATGCAACAGAGCATGTTGACCGACACACAATAAGACAACAATCAGCACGATCCGAACAACATTGTGAATATATGGCGAAAATTGTGTTTCTCTTCAACCAGTCGACCAAATCTCTTGCATCTTGTTTCATCCAATAGGAGAGGGTGTCTGCATTCACACAAAATGTCAATCAGCATCATCCGACCAACCGTTCAACAGATGTGAACGTGAGATATGCACCTCAACAATTCTGCATCTCATTTGTTTCATGCAACAGAGCATGTTGACCGACACACAATAAGACAACAATCAGCACGATCCGAACAACATTGTGAATATATGGCGAAAATTGTGTTTCTCTTCAACCAGTCGACCAAATCTCTTGCATCTTGTTTCATCCAATAGGAGAGGGTGTCTGCATTCACACAAAATGTCAATCAGCATCATCCGACCAACCGTTCAACAGATGTGAACGTGAGATATGCACCTCAACAATTCTGCATCTCATTTGTTTCATGCAACAGAGCATGTTGACCGACACACAATAAGACAACAATCAGCACGATCCGAACAACATTGTGAATATATGGCGAAAATTGTGTTTCTCTTCAACCAGTCGACCAAATCTCTTGCATCTTGTTTCATCCAATAGGAGAGGGTGTCTGCATTCACACAAAATGTCAATCAGCATCATCCGACCAACCGTTCAACAGATGTGAACGTGAGATATGCACCTCAACAATTCTGCATCTCATTTGTTTCATGCAACAGAGCATGTTGACCGACACACAATAAGACAACAATCAGCACGATCCGAACAACATTGTGAATATATGGCGAAAATTGTGTTTCTCTTCAACCAGTCGACCAAATCTCTTGCATCTTGTTTCATCCAATAGGAGAGGGTGTCTGCATTCACACAAAATGTCAATCAGCATCATCCGACCAACCGTTCAACAGATGTGAACGTGAGATATGCACCTCAACAATTCTGCATCTCATTTGTTTCATGCAACAGAGCATGTTGACCGACACACAATAAGACAACAATCAGCACGATCCGAACAACATTGTGAATATATGGCGAAAATTGTGTTTCTCTTCAACCAGTCGACCAAATCTCTTGCATCTTGTTTCATCCAATAGGAGAGGGTGTCTGCATTCACACAAAATGTCAATCAGCATCATCCGACCAACCGTTCAACAGATGTGAACGTGAGATATGCACCTCAACAATTCTGCATCTCATTTGTTTCATGCAACAGAGCATGTTGACCGACACACAATAAGACAACAATCAGCACGATCCGAACAACATTGTGAATATATGGCGAAAATTGTGTTTCTCTTCAACCAGTCGACCAAATCTCTTGCATCTTGTTTCATCCAATAGGAGAGGGTGTCTGCATTCACACAAAATGTCAATCAGCATCATCCGACCAACCGTTCAACAGATGTGAACGTGAGATATGCACCTCAACAATTCTGCATCTCATTTGTTTCATGCAACAGAGCATGTTGACCGACACACAATAAGACAACAATCAGCACGATCCGAACAACATTGTGAATATATGGCGAAAATTGTGTTTCTCTTCAACCAGTCGACCAAATCTCTTGCATCTTGTTTCATCCAATAGGAGAGGGTGTCTGCATTCACACAAAATGTCAATCAGCATCATCCGACCAACCGTTCAACAGATGTGAACGTGAGATATGCACCTCAACAATTCTGCATCTCATTTGTTTCATGCAACAGAGCATGTTGACCGACACACAATAAGACAACAATCAGCACGATCCGAACAACATTGTGAATATATGGCGAAAATTGTGTTTCTCTTCAACCAGTCGACCAAATCTCTTGCATCTTGTTTCATCCAATAGGAGAGGGTGTCTGCATTCACACAAAATGTCAATCAGCATCATCCGACCAACCGTTCAACAGATGTGAACGTGAGATATGCACCTCAACAATTCTGCATCTCATTTGTTTCATGCAACAGAGCATGTTGACCGACACACAATAAGACAACAATCAGCACGATCCGAACAACATTGTGAATATATGGCGAAAATTGTGTTTCTCTTCAACCAGTCGACCAAATCTCTTGCATCTTGTTTCATCCAATAGGAGAGGGTGTCTGCATTCACACAAAATGTCAATCAGCATCATCCGACCAACCGTTCAACAGATGTGAACGTGAGATATGCACCTCAACAATTCTGCATCTCATTTGTTTCATGCAACAGAGCATGTTGACCGACACACAATAAGACAACAATCAGCACGATCCGAACAACATTGTGAATATATGGCGAAAATTGTGTTTCTCTTCAACCAGTCGACCAAATCTCTTGCATCTTGTTTCATCCAATAGGAGAGGGTGTCTGCATTCACACAAAATGTCAATCAGCATCATCCGACCAACCGTTCAACAGATGTGAACGTGAGATATGCACCTCAACAATTCTGCATCTCATTTGTTTCATGCAACAGAGCATGTTGACCGACACACAATAAGACAACAATCAGCACGATCCGAACAACATTGTGAATATATGGCGAAAATTGTGTTTCTCTTCAACCAGTCGACCAAATCTCTTGCATCTTGTTTCATCCAATAGGAGAGGGTGTCTGCATTCACACAAAATGTCAATCAGCATCATCCGACCAACCGTTCAACAGATGTGAACGTGAGATATGCACCTCAACAATTCTGCATCTCATTTGTTTCATGCAACAGAGCATGTTGACCGACACACAATAAGACAACAATCAGCACGATCCGAACAACATTGTGAATATATGGCGAAAATTGTGTTTCTCTTCAACCAGTCGACCAAATCTCTTGCATCTTGTTTCATCCAATAGGAGAGGGTGTCTGCATTCACACAAAATGTCAATCAGCATCATCCGACCAACCGTTCAACAGATGTGAACGTGAGATATGCACCTCAACAATTCTGCATCTCATTTGTTTCATGCAACAGAGCATGTTGACCGACACACAATAAGACAACAATCAGCACGATCCGAACAACATTGTGAATATATGGCGAAAATTGTGTTTCTCTTCAACCAGTCGACCAAATCTCTTGCATCTTGTTTCATCCAATAGGAGAGGGTGTCTGCATTCACACAAAATGTCAATCAGCATCATCCGACCAACCGTTCAACAGATGTGAACGTGAGATATGCACCTCAACAATTCTGCATCTCATTTGTTTCATGCAACAGAGCATGTTGACCGACACACAATAAGACAACAATCAGCACGATCCGAACAACATTGTGAATATATGGCGAAAATTGTGTTTCTCTTCAACCAGTCGACCAAATCTCTTGCATCTTGTTTCATCCAATAGGAGAGGGTGTCTGCATTCACACAAAATGTCAATCAGCATCATCCGACCAACCGTTCAACAGATGTGAACGTGAGATATGCACCTCAACAATTCTGCATCTCATTTGTTTCATGCAACAGAGCATGTTGACCGACACACAATAAGACAACAATCAGCACGATCCGAACAACATTGTGAATATATGGCGAAAATTGTGTTTCTCTTCAACCAGTCGACCAAATCTCTTGCATCTTGTTTCATCCAATAGGAGAGGGTGTCTGCATTCACACAAAATGTCAATCAGCATCATCCGACCAACCGTTCAACAGATGTGAACGTGAGATATGCACCTCAACAATTCTGCATCTCATTTGTTTCATGCAACAGAGCATGTTGACCGACACACAATAAGACAACAATCAGCACGATCCGAACAACATTGTGAATATATGGCGAAAATTGTGTTTCTCTTCAACCAGTCGACCAAATCTCTTGCATCTTGTTTCATCCAATAGGAGAGGGTGTCTGCATTCACACAAAATGTCAATCAGCATCATCCGACCAACCGTTCAACAGATGTGAACGTGAGATATGCACCTCAACAATTCTGCATCTCATTTGTTTCATGCAACAGAGCATGTTGACCGACACACAATAAGACAACAATCAGCACGATCCGAACAACATTGTGAATATATGGCGAAAATTGTGTTTCTCTTCAACCAGTCGACCAAATCTCTTGCATCTTGTTTCATCCAATAGGAGAGGGTGTCTGCATTCACACAAAATGTCAATCAGCATCATCCGACCAACCGTTCAACAGATGTGAACGTGAGATATGCACCTCAACAATTCTGCATCTCATTTGTTTCATGCAACAGAGCATGTTGACCGACACACAATAAGACAACAATCAGCACGATCCGAACAACATTGTGAATATATGGCGAAAATTGTGTTTCTCTTCAACCAGTCGACCAAATCTCTTGCATCTTGTTTCATCCAATAGGAGAGGGTGTCTGCATTCACACAAAATGTCAATCAGCATCATCCGACCAACCGTTCAACAGATGTGAACGTGAGATATGCACCTCAACAATTCTGCATCTCATTTGTTTCATGCAACAGAGCATGTTGACCGACACACAATAAGACAACAATCAGCACGATCCGAACAACATTGTGAATATATGGCGAAAATTGTGTTTCTCTTCAACCAGTCGACCAAATCTCTTGCATCTTGTTTCATCCAATAGGAGAGGGTGTCTGCATTCACACAAAATGTCAATCAGCATCATCCGACCAACCGTTCAACAGATGTGAACGTGAGATATGCACCTCAACAATTCTGCATCTCATTTGTTTCATGCAACAGAGCATGTTGACCGACACACAATAAGACAACAATCAGCACGATCCGAACAACATTGTGAATATATGGCGAAAATTGTGTTTCTCTTCAACCAGTCGACCAAATCTCTTGCATCTTGTTTCATCCAATAGGAGAGGGTGTCTGCATTCACACAAAATGTCAATCAGCATCATCCGACCAACCGTTCAACAGATGTGAACGTGAGATATGCACCTCAACAATTCTGCATCTCATTTGTTTCATGCAACAGAGCATGTTGACCGACACACAATAAGACAACAATCAGCACGATCCGAACAACATTGTGAATATATGGCGAAAATTGTGTTTCTCTTCAACCAGTCGACCAAATCTCTTGCATCTTGTTTCATCCAATAGGAGAGGGTGTCTGCATTCACACAAAATGTCAATCAGCATCATCCGACCAACCGTTCAACAGATGTGAACGTGAGATATGCACCTCAACAATTCTGCATCTCATTTGTTTCATGCAACAGAGCATGTTGACCGACACACAATAAGACAACAATCAGCACGATCCGAACAACATTGTGAATATATGGCGAAAATTGTGTTTCTCTTCAACCAGTCGACCAAATCTCTTGCATCTTGTTTCATCCAATAGGAGAGGGTGTCTGCATTCACACAAAATGTCAATCAGCATCATCCGACCAACCGTTCAACAGATGTGAACGTGAGATATGCACCTCAACAATTCTGCATCTCATTTGTTTCATGCAACAGAGCATGTTGACCGACACACAATAAGACAACAATCAGCACGATCCGAACAACATTGTGAATATATGGCGAAAATTGTGTTTCTCTTCAACCAGTCGACCAAATCTCTTGCATCTTGTTTCATCCAATAGGAGAGGGTGTCTGCATTCACACAAAATGTCAATCAGCATCATCCGACCAACCGTTCAACAGATGTGAACGTGAGATATGCACCTCAACAATTCTGCATCTCATTTGTTTCATGCAACAGAGCATGTTGACCGACACACAATAAGACAACAATCAGCACGATCCGAACAACATTGTGAATATATGGCGAAAATTGTGTTTCTCTTCAACCAGTCGACCAAATCTCTTGCATCTTGTTTCATCCAATAGGAGAGGGTGTCTGCATTCACACAAAATGTCAATCAGCATCATCCGACCAACCGTTCAACAGATGTGAACGTGAGATATGCACCTCAACAATTCTGCATCTCATTTGTTTCATGCAACAGAGCATGTTGACCGACACACAATAAGACAACAATCAGCACGATCCGAACAACATTGTGAATATATGGCGAAAATTGTGTTTCTCTTCAACCAGTCGACCAAATCTCTTGCATCTTGTTTCATCCAATAGGAGAGGGTGTCTGCATTCACACAAAATGTCAATCAGCATCATCCGACCAACCGTTCAACAGATGTGAACGTGAGATATGCACCTCAACAATTCTGCATCTCATTTGTTTCATGCAACAGAGCATGTTGACCGACACACAATAAGACAACAATCAGCACGATCCGAACAACATTGTGAATATATGGCGAAAATTGTGTTTCTCTTCAACCAGTCGACCAAATCTCTTGCATCTTGTTTCATCCAATAGGAGAGGGTGTCTGCATTCACACAAAATGTCAATCAGCATCATCCGACCAACCGTTCAACAGATGTGAACGTGAGATATGCACCTCAACAATTCTGCATCTCATTTGTTTCATGCAACAGAGCATGTTGACCGACACACAATAAGACAACAATCAGCACGATCCGAACAACATTGTGAATATATGGCGAAAATTGTGTTTCTCTTCAACCAGTCGACCAAATCTCTTGCATCTTGTTTCATCCAATAGGAGAGGGTGTCTGCATTCACACAAAATGTCAATCAGCATCATCCGACCAACCGTTCAACAGATGTGAACGTGAGATATGCACCTCAACAATTCTGCATCTCATTTGTTTCATGCAACAGAGCATGTTGACCGACACACAATAAGACAACAATCAGCACGATCCGAACAACATTGTGAATATATGGCGAAAATTGTGTTTCTCTTCAACCAGTCGACCAAATCTCTTGCATCTTGTTTCATCCAATAGGAGAGGGTGTCTGCATTCACACAAAATGTCAATCAGCATCATCCGACCAACCGTTCAACAGATGTGAACGTGAGATATGCACCTCAACAATTCTGCATCTCATTTGTTTCATGCAACAGAGCATGTTGACCGACACACAATAAGACAACAATCAGCACGATCCGAACAACATTGTGAATATATGGCGAAAATTGTGTTTCTCTTCAACCAGTCGACCAAATCTCTTGCATCTTGTTTCATCCAATAGGAGAGGGTGTCTGCATTCACACAAAATGTCAATCAGCATCATCCGACCAACCGTTCAACAGATGTGAACGTGAGATATGCACCTCAACAATTCTGCATCTCATTTGTTTCATGCAACAGAGCATGTTGACCGACACACAATAAGACAACAATCAGCACGATCCGAACAACATTGTGAATATATGGCGAAAATTGTGTTTCTCTTCAACCAGTCGACCAAATCTCTTGCATCTTGTTTCATCCAATAGGAGAGGGTGTCTGCATTCACACAAAATGTCAATCAGCATCATCCGACCAACCGTTCAACAGATGTGAACGTGAGATATGCACCTCAACAATTCTGCATCTCATTTGTTTCATGCAACAGAGCATGTTGACCGACACACAATAAGACAACAATCAGCACGATCCGAACAACATTGTGAATATATGGCGAAAATTGTGTTTCTCTTCAACCAGTCGACCAAATCTCTTGCATCTTGTTTCATCCAATAGGAGAGGGTGTCTGCATTCACACAAAATGTCAATCAGCATCATCCGACCAACCGTTCAACAGATGTGAACGTGAGATATGCACCTCAACAATTCTGCATCTCATTTGTTTCATGCAACAGAGCATGTTGACCGACACACAATAAGACAACAATCAGCACGATCCGAACAACATTGTGAATATATGGCGAAAATTGTGTTTCTCTTCAACCAGTCGACCAAATCTCTTGCATCTTGTTTCATCCAATAGGAGAGGGTGTCTGCATTCACACAAAATGTCAATCAGCATCATCCGACCAACCGTTCAACAGATGTGAACGTGAGATATGCACCTCAACAATTCTGCATCTCATTTGTTTCATGCAACAGAGCATGTTGACCGACACACAATAAGACAACAATCAGCACGATCCGAACAACATTGTGAATATATGGCGAAAAATTGTGTTTCTCTTCAACCAGTCGACCAAATCTCTTGCATCTTGTTTCATCCAATAGGAGAGGGTGTCTGCATTCACACAAAATGTCAATCAGCATCATCCGACCAACCGTTCAACAGATGTGAACGTGAGATATGCACCTCAACAATTCTGCATCTCATTTGTTTCATGCAACAGAGCATGTTGACCGACACACAATAAGACAACAATCAGCACGATCCGAACAACATTGTGAATATATGGCGAAAATTGTGTTTCTCTTCAACCAGTCGACCAAATCTCTTGCATCTTGTTTCATCCAATAGGAGAGGGTGTCTGCATTCACACAAAATGTCAATCAGCATCATCCGACCAACCGTTCAACAGATGTGAACGTGAGATATGCACCTCAACAATTCTGCATCTCATTTGTTTCATGCAACAGAGCATGTTGACCGACACACAATAAGACAACAATCAGCACGATCCGAACAACATTGTGAATATATGGCGAAAAATTGTGTTTCTCTTCAACCAGTCGACCAAATCTCTTGCATCTTGTTTCATCCAATAGGAGAGGGTGTCTGCATTCACACAAAATGTCAATCAGCATCATCCGACCAACCGTTCAACAGATGTGAACGTGAGATATGCACCTCAACAATTCTGCATCTCATTTGTTTCATGCAACAGAGCATGTTGACCGACACACAATAAGACAACAATCAGCACGATCCGAACAACATTGTGAATATATGGCGAAAAATTGTGTTTCTCTTCAACCAGTCGACCAAATCTCTTGCATCTTGTTTCATCCAATAGGAGAGGGTGTCTGCATTCACACAAAATGTCAATCAGCATCATCCGACCAACCGTTCAACAGATGTGAACGTGAGATATGCACCTCAACAATTCTGCATCTCATTTGTTTCATGCAACAGAGCATGTTGACCGACACACAATAAGACAACAATCAGCACGATCCGAACAACATTGTGAATATATGGCGAAAAATTGTGTTTCTCTTCAACCAGTCGACCAAATCTCTTGCATCTTGTTTCATCCAATAGGAGAGGGTGTCTGCATTCACACAAAATGTCAATCAGCATCATCCGACCAACCGTTCAACAGATGTGAACGTGAGATATGCACCTCAACAATTCTGCATCTCATTTGTTTCATGCAACAGAGCATGTTGACCGACACACAATAAGACAACAATCAGCACGATCCGAACAACATTGTGAATATATGGCGAAAAATTGTGTTTCTCTTCAACCAGTCGACCAAATCTCTTGCATCTTGTTTCATCCAATAGGAGAGGGTGTCTGCATTCACACAAAATGTCAATCAGCATCATCCGACCAACCGTTCAACAGATGTGAACGTGAGATATGCACCTCAACAATTCTGCATCTCATTTGTTTCATGCAACAGAGCATGTTGACCGACACACAATAAGACAACAATCAGCACGATCCGAACAACATTGTGAATATATGGCGAAAAATTGTGTTTCTCTTCAACCAGTCGACCAAATCTCTTGCATCTTGTTTCATCCAATAGGAGAGGGTGTCTGCATTCACACAAAATGTCAATCAGCATCATCCGACCAACCGTTCAACAGATGTGAACGTGAGATATGCACCTCAACAATTCTGCATCTCATTTGTTTCATGCAACAGAGCATGTTGACCGACACACAATAAGACAACAATCAGCACGATCCGAACAACATTGTGAATATATGGCGAAAAATTGTGTTTCTCTTCAACCAGTCGACCAAATCTCTTGCATCTTGTTTCATCCAATAGGAGAGGGTGTCTGCATTCACACAAAATGTCAATCAGCATCATCCGACCAACCGTTCAACAGATGTGAACGTGAGATATGCACCTCAACAATTCTGCATCTCATTTGTTTCATGCAACAGAGCATGTTGACCGACACACAATAAGACAACAATCAGCACGATCCGAACAACATTGTGAATATATGGCGAAAAATTGTGTTTCTCTTCAACCAGTCGACCAAATCTCTTGCATCTTGTTTCATCCAATAGGAGAGGGTGTCTGCATTCACACAAAATGTCAATCAGCATCATCCGACCAACCGTTCAACAGATGTGAACGTGAGATATGCACCTCAACAATTCTGCATCTCATTTGTTTCATGCAACAGAGCATGTTGACCGACACACAATAAGACAACAATCAGCACGATCCGAACAACATTGTGAATATATGGCGAAAAATTGTGTTTCTCTTCAACCAGTCGACCAAATCTCTTGCATCTTGTTTCATCCAATAGGAGAGGGTGTCTGCATTCACACAAAATGTCAATCAGCATCATCCGACCAACCGTTCAACAGATGTGAACGTGAGATATGCACCTCAACAATTCTGCATCTCATTTGTTTCATGCAACAGAGCATGTTGACCGACACACAATAAGACAACAATCAGCACGATCCGAACAACATTGTGAATATATGGCGAAAAATTGTGTTTCTCTTCAACCAGTCGACCAAATCTCTTGCATCTTGTTTCATCCAATAGGAGAGGGTGTCTGCATTCACACAAAATGTCAATCAGCATCATCCGACCAACCGTTCAACAGATGTGAACGTGAGATATGCACCTCAACAATTCTGCATCTCATTTGTTTCATGCAACAGAGCATGTTGACCGACACACAATAAGACAACAATCAGCACGATCCGAACAACATTGTGAATATATGGCGAAAAATTGTGTTTCTCTTCAACCAGTCGACCAAATCTCTTGCATCTTGTTTCATCCAATAGGAGAGGGTGTCTGCATTCACACAAAATGTCAATCAGCATCATCCGACCAACCGTTCAACAGATGTGAACGTGAGATATGCACCTCAACAATTCTGCATCTCATTTGTTTCATGCAACAGAGCATGTTGACCGACACACAATAAGACAACAATCAGCACGATCCGAACAACATTGTGAATATATGGCGAAAAATTGTGTTTCTCTTCAACCAGTCGACCAAATCTCTTGCATCTTGTTTCATCCAATAGGAGAGGGTGTCTGCATTCACACAAAATGTCAATCAGCATCATCCGACCAACCGTTCAACAGATGTGAACGTGAGATATGCACCTCAACAATTCTGCATCTCATTTGTTTCATGCAACAGAGCATGTTGACCGACACACAATAAGACAACAATCAGCACGATCCGAACAACATTGTGAATATATGGCGAAAAATTGTGTTTCTCTTCAACCAGTCGACCAAATCTCTTGCATCTTGTTTCATCCAATAGGAGAGGGTGTCTGCATTCACACAAAATGTCAATCAGCATCATCCGACCAACCGTTCAACAGATGTGAACGTGAGATATGCACCTCAACAATTCTGCATCTCATTTGTTTCATGCAACAGAGCATGTTGACCGACACACAATAAGACAACAATCAGCACGATCCGAACAACATTGTGAATATATGGCGAAAAATTGTGTTTCTCTTCAACCAGTCGACCAAATCTCTTGCATCTTGTTTCATCCAATAGGAGAGGGTGTCTGCATTCACACAAAATGTCAATCAGCATCATCCGACCAACCGTTCAACAGATGTGAACGTGAGATATGCACCTCAACAATTCTGCATCTCATTTGTTTCATGCAACAGAGCATGTTGACCGACACACAATAAGACAACAATCAGCACGATCCGAACAACATTGTGAATATATGGCGAAAAATTGTGTTTCTCTTCAACCAGTCGACCAAATCTCTTGCATCTTGTTTCATCCAATAGGAGAGGGTGTCTGCATTCACACAAAATGTCAATCAGCATCATCCGACCAACCGTTCAACAGATGTGAACGTGAGATATGCACCTCAACAATTCTGCATCTCATTTGTTTCATGCAACAGAGCATGTTGACCGACACACAATAAGACAACAATCAGCACGATCCGAACAACATTGTGAATATATGGCGAAAAATTGTGTTTCTCTTCAACCAGTCGACCAAATCTCTTGCATCTTGTTTCATCCAATAGGAGAGGGTGTCTGCATTCACACAAAATGTCAATCAGCATCATCCGACCAACCGTTCAACAGATGTGAACGTGAGATATGCACCTCAACAATTCTGCATCTCATTTGTTTCATGCAACAGAGCATGTTGACCGACACACAATAAGACAACAATCAGCACGATCCGAACAACATTGTGAATATATGGCGAAAAATTGTGTTTCTCTTCAACCAGTCGACCAAATCTCTTGCATCTTGTTTCATCCAATAGGAGAGGGTGTCTGCATTCACACAAAATGTCAATCAGCATCATCCGACCAACCGTTCAACAGATGTGAACGTGAGATATGCACCTCAACAATTCTGCATCTCATTTGTTTCATGCAACAGAGCATGTTGACCGACACACAATAAGACAACAATCAGCACGATCCGAACAACATTGTGAATATATGGCGAAAAATTGTGTTTCTCTTCAACCAGTCGACCAAATCTCTTGCATCTTGTTTCATCCAATAGGAGAGGGTGTCTGCATTCACACAAAATGTCAATCAGCATCATCCGACCAACCGTTCAACAGATGTGAACGTGAGATATGCACCTCAACAATTCTGCATCTCATTTGTTTCATGCAACAGAGCATGTTGACCGACACACAATAAGACAACAATCAGCACGATCCGAACAACATTGTGAATATATGGCGAAAAATTGTGTTTCTCTTCAACCAGTCGACCAAATCTCTTGCATCTTGTTTCATCCAATAGGAGAGGGTGTCTGCATTCACACAAAATGTCAATCAGCATCATCCGACCAACCGTTCAACAGATGTGAACGTGAGATATGCACCTCAACAATTCTGCATCTCATTTGTTTCATGCAACAGAGCATGTTGACCGACACACAATAAGACAACAATCAGCACGATCCGAACAACATTGTGAATATATGGCGAAAAATTGTGTTTCTCTTCAACCAGTCGACCAAATCTCTTGCATCTTGTTTCATCCAATAGGAGAGGGTGTCTGCATTCACACAAAATGTCAATCAGCATCATCCGACCAACCGTTCAACAGATGTGAACATGAGATATGCACCTCAACAATTCTGCATCTCATTTGTTTCATGCAACAGAGCATGTTGACCGACACACAATAAGACAACAATCAGCACGATCCGAACAACATTGTGAATATATGGCGAAAAATTGTGTTTCTCTTCAACCAGTCGACCAAATCTCTTGCATCTTGTTTCATCCAATAGGAGAGGGTGTCTGCATTCACACAAAATGTCAATCAGCATCATCCGACCAACCGTTCAACAGATGTGAACGTGAGATATGCACCTCAACAATTCTGCATCTCATTTGTTTCATGCAACAGAGCATGTTGACCGACACACAATAAGACAACAATCAGCACGATCCGAACAACATTGTGAATATATGGCGAAAAATTGTGTTTCTCTTCAACCAGTCGACCAAATCTCTTGCATCTTGTTTCATCCAATAGGAGAGGGTGTCTGCATTCACACAAAATGTCAATCAGCATCATCCGACCAACCGTTCAACAGATGTGAACGTGAGATATGCACCTCAACAATTCTGCATCTCATTTGTTTCATGCAACAGAGCATGTTGACCGACACACAATAAGACAACAATCAGCACGATCCGAACAACATTGTGAATATATGGCGAAAAATTGTGTTTCTCTTCAACCAGTCGACCAAATCTCTTGCATCTTGTTTCATCCAATAGGAGAGGGTGTCTGCATTCACACAAAATGTCAATCAGCATCATCCGACCAACCGTTCAACAGATGTGAACGTGAGATATGCACCTCAACAATTCTGCATCTCATTTGTTTCATGCAACAGAGCATGTTGACCGACACACAATAAGACAACAATCAGCACGATCCGAACAACATTGTGAATATATGGCGAAAAATTGTGTTTCTCTTCAACCAGTCGACCAAATCTCTTGCATCTTGTTTCATCCAATAGGAGAGGGTGTCTGCATTCACACAAAATGTCAATCAGCATCATCCGACCAACCGTTCAACAGATGTGAACGTGAGATATGCACCTCAACAATTCTGCATCTCATTTGTTTCATGCAACAGAGCATGTTGACCGACACACAATAAGACAACAATCAGCACGATCCGAACAACATTGTGAATATATGGCGAAAAATTGTGTTTCTCTTCAACCAGTCGACCAAATCTCTTGCATCTTGTTTCATCCAATAGGAGAGGGTGTCTGCATTCACACAAAATGTCAATCAGCATCATCCGACCAACCGTTCAACAGATGTGAACGTGAGATATGCACCTCAACAATTCTGCATCTCATTTGTTTCATGCAACAGAGCATGTTGACCGACACACAATAAGACAACAATCAGCACGATCCGAACAACATTGTGAATATATGGCGAAAAATTGTGTTTCTCTTCAACCAGTCGACCAAATCTCTTGCATCTTGTTTCATCCAATAGGAGAGGGTGTCTGCATTCACACAAAATGTCAATCAGCATCATCCGACCAACCGTTCAACAGATGTGAACGTGAGATATGCACCTCAACAATTCTGCATCTCATTTGTTTCATGCAACAGAGCATGTTGACCGACACACAATAAGACAACAATCAGCACGATCCGAACAACATTTTGAATATATGGCGAAAAATTGTGTTTCTCTTCAACCAGTCGACCAAATCTCTTGCATCTTGTTTCATCCAATAGGAGAGGGTGTCTGCATTCACACAAAATGTCAATCAGCATCATCCGACCAACCGTTCAACAGATGTGAACGTGAGATATGCACCTCAACAATTCTGCATCTCATTTGTTTCATGCAACAGAGCATGTTGACTGACACACAATAAGACAACAATCAGCACGATCCGAACAACATTGTGAATATATGGCGAAAAATTGTGTTTCTCTTCAACCAGTCGACCAAATCTCTTGCATCTTGTTTCATCCAATAGGAGAGGGTGTCTGCATTCACACAAAATGTCAATCAGCATCATCCGACCAACCGTTCAACAGATGTGAACGTGAGATATGCACCTCAACAATTCTGCATCTCATTTGTTTCATGCAACAGAGCATGTTGACCGACACACAATAAGACAACAATCAGCACGATCCGAACAACATTGTGAATATATGGCGAAAAATTGTGTTTCTCTTCAACCAGTCGACCAAATCTCTTGCATCTTGTTTCATCCAATAGGAGAGGGTGTCTGCATTCACACAAAATGTCAATCAGCATCATCCGACCAACCGTTCAACAGATGTGAACGTGAGATATGCTCCTCAACAATTCTGCATCTCATTTGTTTCATGCAACAGAGCATGTTGACCGACACACAATAAGACAACAATCAGCACGATCCGAACAACATTGTGAATATATAGCGAAAAATTGTGTTTCTCTTCAACCAGTCGACCAAATCTCTTGCATCTTGTTTCATCCAATAGGAGAGGGTGTCTGCATTCACACAAAATGTCAATCAGCATCATCCGACCAACCGTTCAACAGATGTGAACGTGAGATATGCACCTCAACAATTCTGCATCTCATTTGTTTCATGCAACAGAGCATGTTGACCGACACACAATAAGACAACAATCAGCACGATCCGAACAACATTGTGAATATATGGCGAAAAATTGTGTTTCTCTTCAACCAGTCGACCAAATCTCTTGCATCTTGTTTCATCCAATAGGAGAGGGTGTCTGCATTCACACAAAATGTCAATCAGCATCATCCGACCAACCGTTCAACAGATGTGAACGTGAGATATGCACCTCAACAATTCTGCATCTCATTTGTTTCATGCAACAGAGCATGTTGACCGACACACAATAAGACAACAATCAGCACGATCCGAACAACATTGTGAATATATGGCGAAAAATTGTGTTTCTCTTCAACCAGTCGACCAAATCTCTTGCATCTTGTTTCATCCAATAGGAGAGGGTGTCTGCATTCACACAAAATGTCAATCAGCATCATCCGACCAACCGTTCAACAGATGTGAACGTGAGATATGCACCTCAACAATTCTGCATCTCATTTGTTTCATGCAACAGAGCATGTTGACCGACACACAATAAGACAACAATCAGCACGATCCGAACAACATTGTGAATATATGGCGAAAAATTGTGTTTCTCTTCAACCAGTCGACCAAATCTCTTGCATCTTGTTTCATCCAATAGGAGAGGGTGTCTGCATTCACACAAAATGTCAATCAGCATCATCCGACCAACCGTTCAACAGATGTGAACGTGAGATATGCACCTCAACAATTCTGCATCTCATTTGTTTCATGCAACAGAGCATGTTGACCGACACACAATAAGACAACAATCAGCACGATCCGAACAACATTGTGAATATATGGCGAAAAATTGTGTTTCTCTTCAACCAGTCGACCAAATCTCTTGCATCTTGTTTCATCCAATAGGAGAGGGTGTCTGCATTCACACAAAATGTCAATCAGCATCATCCGACCAACCGTTCAACAGATGTGAACGTGAGATATGCACCTCAACAATTCTGCATCTCATTTGTTTCATGCAACAGAGCATGTTGACCGACACACAATAAGACAACAATCAGCACGATCCGAACAACATTGTGAATATATGGCGAAAAATTGTGTTTCTCTTCAACCAGTCGACCAAATCTCTTGCATCTTGTTTCATCCAATAGGAGAGGGTGTCTGCATTCACACAAAATGTCAATCAGCATCATCCGACCAACCGTTCAACAGATGTGAACGTGAGATATGCACCTCAACAATTCTGCATCTCATTTGTTTCATGCAACAGAGCATGTTGACCGACACACAATAAGACAACAATCAGCACGATCCGAACAACATTGTGAATATATGGCGAAAAATTGTGTTTCTCTTCAACCAGTCGACCAAATCTCTTGCATCTTGTTTCATCCAATAGGAGAGGGTGTCTGCATTCACACAAAATGTCAATCAGCATCATCCGACCAACCGTTCAACAGATGTGAACGTGAGATATGCACCTCAACAATTCTGCATCTCATTTGTTTCATGCAACAGAGCATGTTGACCGACACACAATAAGACAACAATCAGCACGATCCGAACAACATTGTGAATATATGGCGAAAAATTGTGTTTCTCTTCAACCAGTCGACCAAATCTCTTGCATCTTGTTTCATCCAATAGGAGAGGGTGTCTGCATTCACACAAAATGTCAATCAGCATCATCCGACCAACCGTTCAACAGATGTGAACGTGAGATATGCACCTCAACAATTCTGCATCTCATTTGTTTCATGCAACAGAGCATGTTGACCGACACACAATAAGACAACAATCAGCACGATCCGAACAACATTGTGAATATATGGCGAAAAATTGTGTTTCTCTTCAACCAGTCGACCAAATCTCTTGCATCTTGTTTCATCCAATAGGAGAGGGTGTCTGCATTCACACAAAATGTCAATCAGCATCATCCGACCAACCGTTCAACAGATGTGAACGTGAGATATGCTCCTCAACAATTCTGCATCTCATTTGTTTCATGCAACAGAGCATGTTGACCGACACACAATAAGACAACAATCAGCACGATCCGAACAACATTGTGAATATATGGCGAAAAATTGTGTTTCTCTTCAACCAGTCGACCAAATCTCTTGCATCTTGTTTCATCCAATAGGAGAGGGTGTCTGCATTCACACAAAATGTCAATCAGCATCATCCGACCAACCGTTCAACAGATGTGAACGTGAGATATGCTCCTCAACAATTCTGCATCTCATTTGTTTCATGCAACAGAGCATGTTGACCGACACACAATAAGACAACAATCAGCACGATCCGAACAACATTGTGAATATATGGCGAAAAATTGTGTTTCTCTTCAACCAGTCGACCAAATCTCTTGCATCTTGTTTCATCCAATAGGAGAGGGTGTCTGCATTCACACAAAATGTCAATCAGCATCATCCGACCAACCGTTCAACAGATGTGAACGTGAGATATGCACCTCAACAATTCTGCATCTCATTTGTTTCATGCAACAGAGCATGTTGACCGACACACAATAAGACAACAATCAGCACGATCCGAACAACATTGTGAATATATGGCGAAAAATTGTGTTTCTCTTCAACCAGTCGACCAAATCTCTTGCATCTTGTTTCATCCAATAGGAGAGGGTGTCTGCATTCACACAAAATGTCAATCAGCATCATCCGACCAACCGTTCAACAGATGTGAACGTGAGATATGTTCCTCAACAATTCTGCATCTCATTTGTTTCATGCAACAGAGCATGTTGACCGACACACAATAAGACAACAATCAGCACGATCCGAACAACATTGTGAATATATGGCGAAAAATTGTGTTTCTCTTCAACCAGTCGACCAAATCTCTTGCATCTTGTTTCATCCAATAGGAGAGGGTGTCTGCATTCACACAAAATGTCAATCAGCATCATCCGACCAACCGTTCAACAGATGTGAACATGAGATATGCACCTCAACAATTCTGCATCTCATTTGTTTCATGCAACAGAGCATGTTGACCGACACACAATAAGACAACAATCAGCACGATCCGAACAACATTGTGAATATATGGCGAAAAATTGTGTTTCTCTTCAACCAGTCGACCAAATCTCTTGCATCTTGTTTCATCCAATAGGAGAGGGTGTCTGCATTCACACAAAATGTCAATCAGCATCATCCGACCAACCGTTCAACAGATGTGAACGTGAGATATGCACCTCAACAATTCTGCATCTCATTTGTTTCATGCAACAGAGCATGTTGACCGACACACAATAAGACAACAATCAGCACGATCCGAACAACATTGTGAATATATGGCGAAAAATTGTGTTTCTCTTCAACCAGTCGACCAAATCTCTTGCATCTTGTTTCATCCAATAGGAGAGGGTGTCTGCATTCACACAAAATGTCAATCAGCATCATCCGACCAACCGTTCAACAGATGTGAACGTGAGATATGTTCCTCAACAATTCTGCATCTCATTTGTTTCATGCAACAGAGCATGTTGACCGACACACAATAAGACAACAATCAGCACGATCCGAACAACATTGTGAATATATGGCGAAAAATTGTGTTTCTCTTCAACCAGTCGACCAAATCTCTTGCATCTTGTTTCATCCAATAGGAGAGGGTGTCTGCATTCACACAAAATGTCAATCAGCATCATCCGACCAACCGTTCAACAGATGTGAACATGAGATATGCACCTCAACAATTCTGCATCTCATTTGTTTCATGCAACAGAGCATGTTGACCGACACACAATAAGACAACAATCAGCACGATCCGAACAACATTGTGAATATATGGCGAAAAATTGTGTTTCTCTTCAACCAGTCGACCAAATCTCTTGCATCTTGTTTCATCCAATAGGAGAGGGTGTCTGCATTCACACAAAATGTCAATCAGCATGATCCGACCAACCGTTCAACAGATGTGAACGTGAGATATGCTCCTCAACAATTCTGCATCTCATTTGTTTCATGCAACAGAGCATGTTGACCGACACACAATAAGACAACAATCAGCACGATCCGAACAACATTGTGAATATATGGCGAAAAATTGTGTTTCTCTTCAACCAGTCGACCAAATCTCTTGCATCTTGTTTCATCCAATAGGAGAGGGTGTCTGCATTCACACAAAATGTCAATCAGCATCATCCGACCAACCGTTCAACAGATGTGAACGTGAGGTATGCACCTCAACAATTCTGCATCTCATTTGTTTCATGCAACAGAGCATGTTGACCGACACACAATAAGACAACAATCAGCACGATCCGAACAACATTGTGAATATATGGCGAAAAATTGTGTTTCTCTTCAACCAGTCGACCAAATCTCTTGCATCTTGTTTCATCCAATAGGAGAGGGTGTCTGCATTCACACAAAATGTCAATCAGCATCATCCGACCAACCATTCAACAGATGTGAACGTGAGATATGTTCCTCAACAATTCTGCATCTCATTTGTTTCATGCAACAGAGCATGTTGACCGACACACAATAAGACAACAATCAGCACGATCCGAACAACATTGTGAATATATGGCGAAAAATTGTGTTTCTCTTCAACCAGTCGACCAAATCTCTTGCATCTTGTTTCATCCAATAGGAGAGGGTGTCTGCATTCACACAAAATGTCAATCAGCATCATCCGACCAACCGTTCAACAGATGTGAACGTGAGGTATGCACCTCAACAATTCTGCATCTCATTTGTTTCATGCAACAGAGCATGTTGACCGACGCACAATAAGACAACAATCAGCACGATCCGAACAACATTGTGAATATATGGCGAAAAATTGTGTTTCTCTTCAACCAGTCGACCAAATCTCTTGCATCTTGTTTCATCCAATAGGAGAGGGTGTCTGCATTCACACAAAATGTCAATCAGCATCATCCGACCAACCGTTCAACAGATGTGAACGTGAGATATGCACCTCAACAATTCTGCATCTCATTTGTTTCATGCAACAGAGCATGTTGACCGACACACAATAAGACAACAATCAGCACGATCCGAACAACATTGTGAATATATGGCGAAAAATTGTGTTTCTCTTCAACCAGTCGACCAAATCTCTTGCATCTTGTTTCATCCAATAGGAGAGGGTGTCTGCATTCACACAAAATGTCAATCAGCATGATCCGACCAACCGTTCAACAGATGTGAACGTGAGATATGCTCCTCAACAATTCTGCATCTCATTTGTTTCATGCAACAGAGCATGTTGACCGACACACAATAAGACAACAATCAGCACGATCCGAACAACATTGTGAATATATGGCGAAAAATTGTGTTTCTCTTCAACCAGTCGACCAAATCTCTTGCATCTTGTTTCATCCAATAGGAGAGGGTGTCTGCATTCACACAAAATGTCAATCAGCATCATCCGACCAACCGTTCAACAGATGTGAACGTGAGATATGCACCTCAACAATTCTGCATCTCATTTGTTTCATGCAACAGAGCATGTTGACCGACACACAATAAGACAACAATCAGCACGATCCGAACAACATTGTGAATATATGGCGAAAAATTGTGTTTCTCTTCAACCAGTCGACCAAATCTCTTGCATCTTGTTTCATCCAATAGGAGAGGGTGTCTGCATTCACACAAAATGTCAATCAGCATCATCCGACCAACCGTTCAACAGATGTGAACGTGAGGTATGCACCTCAACAATTCTGCATCTCATTTGTTTCATGCAACAGAGCATGTTGACCGACACACAATAAGACAACAATCAGCACGATCCGAACAACATTGTGAATATATGGCGAAAAATTGTGTTTCTCTTCAACCAGTCGACCAAATCTCTTGCATCTTGTTTCATCCAATAGGAGAGGGTGTCTGCATTCACACAAAATGTCAATCAGCATCATCCGACCAACCATTCAACAGATGTGAACGTGAGATATGCACCTCAACAATTCTGCATCTCATTTGTTTCATGCAACAGAGCATGTTGACCGACACACAATAAGACAACAATCAGCACGATCCGAACAACATTGTGAATATATGGCGAAAAATTGTGTTTCTCTTCAACCAGTCGACCAAATCTCTTGCATCTTGTTTCATCCAATAGGAGAGGGTGTCTGCATTCACACAAAATGTCAATCAGCATCATCCGACCAACCGTTCAACAGATGTGAACGTGAGATATGCACCTCAACAATTCTGCATCTCATTTGTTTCATGCAACAGAGCATGTTGACCGACACACAATAAGACAACAATCAGCACGATCCGAACAACATTGTGAATATATGGCGAAAAATTGTGTTTCTCTTCAACCAGTCGACCAAATCTCTTGCATCTTGTTTCATCCAATAGGAGAGGGTGTCTGCATTCACACAAAATGTCAATCAGCATGATCCGACCAACCGTTCAACAGATGTGAACGTGAGATATGCTCCTCAACAATTCTGCATCTCATTTGTTTCATGCAACAGAGCATGTTGACCGACACACAATAAGACAACAATCAGCACGATCCGAACAACATTGTGAATATATGGCGAAAAATTGTGTTTCTCTTCAACCAGTCGACCAAATCTCTTGCATCTTGTTTCATCCAATAGGAGAGGGTGTCTGCATTCACACAAAATGTCAATCAGCATCATCCGACCAACCGTTCAACAGATGTGAACGTGAGGTATGCACCTCAACAATTCTGCATCTCATTTGTTTCATGCAACAGAGCATGTTGACCGACACACAATAAGACAACAATCAGCACGATCCGAACAACATTGTGAATATATGGCGAAAAATTGTGTTTCTCTTCAACCAGTCGACCAAATCTCTTGCATCTTGTTTCATCCAATAGGAGAGGGTGTCTGCATTCACACAAAATGTCAATCAGCATCATCCGACCAACCGTTCAACAGATGTGAACGTGAGATATGCACCTCAACAATTCTGCATCTCATTTGTTTCATGCAACAGAGCATGTTGACCGACACACAATAAGACAACAATCAGCACGATCCGAACAACATTGTGAATATATGGCGAAAAATTGTGTTTCTCTTCAACCAGTCGACCAAATCTCTTGCATCTTGTTTCATCCAATAGGAGAGGGTGTCTGCATTCACACAAAATGTCAATCAGCATCATCCGACCAACCGTTCAACAGATGTGAACGTGAGGTATGCACCTCAACAATTCTGCATCTCATTTGTTTCATGCAACAGAGCATGTTGACCGACACACAATAAGACAACAATCAGCACGATCCGAACAACATTGTGAATATATGGCGAAAAATTGTGTTTCTCTTCAACCAGTCGACCAAATCTCTTGCATCTTGTTTCATCCAATAGGAGAGGGTGTCTGCATTCACACAAAATGTCAATCAGCATCATCCGACCAACCATTCAACAGATGTGAACGTGAGATATGCACCTCAACAATTCTGCATCTCATTTGTTTCATGCAACAGAGCATGTTGACCGACACACAATAAGACAACAATCAGCACGATCCGAACAACATTGTGAATATATGGCGAAAAATTGTGTTTCTCTTCAACCAGTCGACCAAATCTCTTGCATCTTGTTTCATCCAATAGGAGAGGGTGTCTGCATTCACACAAAATGTCAATCAGCATCATCCGACCAACCGTTCAACAGATGTGAACGTGAGGTATGCACCTCAACAATTCTGCATCTCATTTGTTTCATGCAACAGAGCATGTTGACCGACGCACAATAAGACAACAATCAGCACGATCCGAACAACATTGTGAATATATGGCGAAAAATTGTGTTTCTCTTCAACCAGTCGACCAAATCTCTTGCATCTTGTTTCATCCAATAGGAGAGGGTGTCTGCATTCACACAAAATGTCAATCAGCATCATCCGACCAACCGTTCAACAGATGTGAACGTGAGATATGCACCTCAACAATTCTGCATCTCATTTGTTTCATGCAACAGAGCATGTTGACCGACACACAATAAGACAACAATCAGCACGATCCGAACAACATTGTGAATATATGGCGAAAAATTGTGTTTCTCTTCAACCAGTCGACCAAATCTCTTGCATCTTGTTTCATCCAATAGGAGAGGGTGTCTGCATTCACACAAAATGTCAATCAGCATCATCCGACCAACCGTTCAACAGATGTGAACGTGAGATATGCTCCTCAACAATTCTGCATCTCATTTGTTTCATGCAACAGAGCATGTTGACCGACACACAATAAGACAACAATCAGGACGATCCGAACAACATTGTGAATATATGGCGAAAAATTGTGTTTCTCTTCAACCAGTCGACCAAACCTCTTGCATCTTGTTTCATCCAATAGGAGAGGGTGTCTGCATTCACACAAAATGTCAATCAGCATCATCCGACCAACCGTTCAACAGATGTGAACGTGAGATATGCACCTCAACAATTCTGCATCTCATTTGTTTCATGCAACAGAGCATGTTGACCGACACACAATAAGACAACAATCAGCACGATCCGAACAACATTGTGAATATATGGCGAAAAATTGTGTTTCTCTTCAACCAGTCGACCAAATCTCTTGCATCTTGTTTCATCCAATAGGAGAGGGTGTCTGCATTCACACAAAATGTCAATCAGCATCATCCGACCAACCATTCAACAGATGTGAACATGAGATATGCACCTCAACAATTCTGCATCTCATTTGTTTCATGCAACAGAGCATGTTGACCGACACACAATAAGACAACAATCAGCACGATCCGAACAACATTGTGAATATATGGCGAAAAATTGTGTTTCTCTTCAACCAGTCGACCAAATCTCTTGCATCTTGTTTCATCCAATAGGAGAGGGTGTCTGCATTCACACAAAATGTCAATCAGCATCATCCGACCAACCGTTCAACAGATGTGAACGTGAGATATGCACCTCAACAATTCTGCATCTCATTTGTTTCATGCAACAGAGCATGTTGACCGACACACAATAAGACAACAATCAGCACGATCCGAACAACATTGTGAATATATGGCGAAAAATTGTGTTTCTCTTCAACCAGTCGACCAAATCTCTTGCATCTTGTTTCATCCAATAGGAGAGGGTGTCTGCATTCACACAAAATGTCAATCAGCATCATCCGACCAACCATTCAACAGATGTGAACGTGAGATATGCACCTCAACAATTCTGCATCTCATTTGTTTCATGCAACAGAGCATGTTGACCGACACACAATAAGACAACAATCAGCACGATCCGAACAACATTGTGAATATATGGCGAAAAATTGTGTTTCTCTTCAACCAGTCGACCAAATCTCTTGCATCTTGTTTCATCCAATAGGAGAGGGTGTCTGCATTCACACAAAATGTCAATCAGCATCATCCGACCAACCGTTCAACAGATGTGAACGTGAGATATGCACCTCAACAATTCTGCATCTCATTTGTTTCATGCAACAGAGCATGTTGACCGACGCACAATAAGACAACAATCAGCACGATCCGAACAACATTGTGAATATATGGCGAAAAATTGTGTTTCTCTTCAACCAGTCGACCAAATCTCTTGCATCTTGTTTCATCCAATAGGAGAGGGTGTCTGCATTCACACAAAATGTCAATCAGCATCATCCGACCAACCGTTCAACAGATGTGAACGTGAGATATGCACCTCAACAATTCTGCATCTCATTTGTTTCATGCAACAGAGCATGTTGACCGACACACAATAAGACAACAATCAGCACGATCCGAACAACATTGTGAATATATGGCGAAAAATTGTGTTTCTCTTCAACCAGTCGACCAAATCTCTTGCATCTTGTTTCATCCAATAGGAGAGGGTGTCTGCATTCACACAAAATGTCAATCAGCATCATCCGACCAACCGTTCAACAGATGTGAACGTGAGATATGCACCTCAACAATTCTGCATCTCATTTGTTTCATGCAACAGAGCATGTTGACCGACACACAATAAGACAACAATCAGCACGATCCGAACAACATTGTGAATATATGGCGAAAAATTGTGTTTCTCTTCAACCAGTCGACCAAATCTCTTGCATCTTGTTTCATCCAATAGGAGAGGGTGTCTGCATTCACACAAAATGTCAATCAGCATCATCCGACCAACCATTCAACAGATGTGAACGTGAGATATGCACCTCAACAATTCTGCATCTCATTTGTTTCATGCAACAGAGCATGTTGACCGACACACAATAAGACAACAATCAGCACGATCCGAACAACATTGTGAATATATGGCGAAAAATTGTGTTTCTCTTCAACCAGTCGACCAAATCTCTTGCATCTTGTTTCATCCAATAGGAGAGGGTGTCTGCATTCACACAAAATGTCAATCAGCATCATCCGACCAACCGTTCAACAGATGTGAACATGAGATATGCACCTCAACAATTCTGCATCTCATTTGTTTCATGCAACAGAGCATGTTGACCGACACACAATAAGACAACAATCAGCACGATCCGAACAACATTGTGAATATATGGCGAAAAATTGTGTTTCTCTTCAACCAGTCGACCAAATCTCCTGCATCTTGTTTCATCCAATAGGAGAGGGTGTCTGCATTCACACAAAATGTCAATCAGCATCATCCGACCAACCGTTCAACAGATGTGAGCGTTTGATTTTCTGCTTATGTTTACTTTTTCTGATGTTTTTTTCTTCACCATTTATTTCTGTTTCTTTATTTTTTTCTATTTTATTTCGTCTTTTATGGACCATTTTACTTTAGATCTCGCTTTTTGTTTTCAGTTTACGAATTTTTTTGGGCAGTATATTTTGAAATTCATATTTGTTTTTCCGGTAATTTCCTGTCGACTAAATACTAAACTGCTGTTGATTGATTAACTTTTGGAATAATGTTTCATTTAGATTGTCTCACATTGTTGGTACACGTTGCTTTTTCTCTTTTTTATGTTGTTATGTAATACTTATTTACATTCAGTAAGCAGTTGTATGCTCAACAATTTTCACACTTATGTTGTAACTCATGTTGTACTGTAACATTCTGAAATTTTCACACATATCTTTAACGTTTATTTTACTTATCATTGTATTTATCTTTATAATCACAGTTTTGTACATTTGTTTAAACGCAGCTGTTTCATTATTAGTCGCTCTTGATTCGAGTTTCGGTTGTTCATAAACTGTTATCAAATTTATTCACAGCTATCGGCTGTCGTTGTACTATCGTATGTTATTATTATTCTTTATGTTACTCTTACAGGTAGCCTTTGTTATTTTCATTCTTGAAGGACGCGTTCAAACGCCTAGACACCTCACAAGTTAAGGTTTGTAACTAAATTTTGTGTATTATTTAATGTAGAACCGCTTTCCGTAGACAAATCGTTGTTTTGGAAATTTCATTTCACGTGTCTCTCAATGGGTGTTAATTGGACGCTTCGAGTTAGACACATCAGTAGTAGCATTCGAGACGACGAATCATAACAGTTTTACTTTAGTGTACGTTCTTTTTTTTTATATTTTGTGCCATTTTCTTCTGGAATTTTTTAATATCTTTTTTATATCCATGAATACGTTTTGCAATCTAGTTTGTAACGTATTATTTTGTGTTTTTTTGAGTAATTGTGATCGCGTCTTTTTACTCTTATAGGATACACAATCCATCGTGGTGGTACAATATTCTGAATATGTTGATGTTAGCACTGTAAACTGCGTTAATCCATCGTCAGTAGAATGACGTATCATCCTCTTCATTACCAATGGCATCGTGAATTCTCATCACGAAGTATATGCTTAACAAGCCAAATAGTCATTGATGTCGTAACCAGTATGCTTTAAGTTTGAAATCAGCAGTAAATTTTGGTTTGTTTGATAATACTCATTAAGGGAGTAATAGTCCGATCAGATTTAATGAATTCCTACATGTATTTCAGGCATATTTGTGTCAGGTGGCAGATACTTATTTCCAGCAATAACATCAGACATTGATTGTGGTTTGAATGAAGTTCAAAAATGCTATTCAATAGGATACTGCACATCGCGAACATTTTAGTTTTCAAGTTGAAAGCTCATAGTAATAAAGTTGACTACATAAACATAAAAATCCAGCGTAATGAATAGTTTTAAACAATTAAAACTAAAGAAAAATAATTACTCTAATATTTCTACATATAAGACGCTCACATAACGCTGTGAAATACACTGGCGTGATAGTGCCCCAAATTAACTATTTTTTGAACGAAATTCATACAAATAATTCAATATAATTATTATCAATCGAATTTGAAGAATGTTTAATTAATCAAAAATTCAAATGAATTAAAACCATCATGAAAACCTGGAAACACTGGACCGCCGTCTGATTAGTTTAGACAATAGATTGCGTCCTTGAATTTATTCTGCGAATTTCACTCTTTCACTGCGTAACAAAATAAGTTTAAATGAAACCTTAAATTATGTTCCTATGATCTGTGAAGAAATCCATATGAACTTGCTATGTATACATTTATATATATATATATATATATGTGAAGCACTCTCCTAGTTATATAGATCATGTAACGCATTCTTCAAATAAAGTGTCATCAAGTTCATTTTAATTCATTAATATAAAAATATAACTTTTCATTTAAAATAGTTGATTATGACTTCTCCCAGACTTCTTTATTATAAAGTTGTGGATTTGTTCAGAAGGAATCGGTATATAATTGAATTAGTTAGTTCAATATGTCAGTCAGAGAGTTTCAATTTTATAATACTTGTAAATGCTGTTCATATGGTGACTTATCGCTCCCTTTGCTGCGAGTACTATCTAGTTGGATTTATTAATAACTCAATCAATAAACAATGAACATTACAAATTAATAATATCAGTGTATGGAATTGTGGTTCACAATATGGAAATACACTATTCTGTCTTTCTCTATCTCTCGCCGAGTCAAATAAATTACTGGGAGGTAATCCAGAACATGATATAGGTGTTGTGAGTAGCTTAAGTAAAAACCAGTTGCCATATGAAATCATATCTAAAGTAACACTATTAAGTAACAGAACACCAGTTTCCTTTAAGCTTATCAACACATAATACACAAATAACAATCTTTTTGCTAGCTCAATTATACAAGGATTATTATATTATTCTAAAAAATAAGAATTAGTTAGGACAATTTCATATTGTGGTATAATTTTTAGCTCATCATAAATTTTGAAGTTATTTTAAACGTAAGTTGAATCGGCATCATGAGTACTGACTTACATACATAAAACCAACTAATGTAATTTAGTCATGGGTTTGTATGATTCATTGTAATGTTGCTCAAAACACAAAGCAAAATGAGATTTACCATAACAAAATTAAATATTTATAGTGAATTAAAAATAAAATGTCATTAAATTAATGACGAAGTAAACACACGCACTGCATCACGGCAAAGGTAACCAGTAACGTTTTTTTCGTCAATGAATGTATAGTGATCAGTGTTTTTATCTATTTTGCCGTTTATTTAGCGGCTGCGTTCCAAATCAAAGTATACTGTTCACTAAAGTTTCCATTTCAAGTGTCTCAATTTATCCACAATTATCTGTTGTGAAAATTATTAGTATGGTTTAGTCCAGAAGCCTAGAGGAAAGGGTTTGAAATGTAATCACGCTCCCATATCAAGAAAGTTTTCAGTGAACCAACGTAAACATGGTCAAAGTCACTAGACTTGTTGAATGGCGAAAACGTTGTGAGTAACCTCAACTTTGCATCATATGTTCAACTGGTTTTATTAACTACTCAGTTCTTCACATAAATGAGTAAACTAAGAAGTAGTTCATTTCGGAAGTAATCAGAGTAACTAATAGGGGTTACTGGATATTTACAGAAAACAATGAAAGGTGAACACTGACAGAACTTTGATAAACCTCATTTCATGAGCTCATTCAAGGAAAACGTTTTGGCACCAATCCAATCTTTTTGGGAAATTTATTTAAGTAATAACGTCATAGTGAAAGATTAATCAAAAATAAATATTTTTTTATTCTGTCCATACTCCCCTCAAATATACATGACTTGTAGTTTTGTATAGACTTAATGTGTGCTCGGATTAATTAATATGGCCAAGAATATATTGGTAAGTTCTCACCGATCAGCTAGTATAATAATCTTTTTACATAATAAAGGCCAGTAGTAATTCAGATAGATCGGTAAAAGCACCTCTAGTTATAACAATTTGTGACCTCGTCACAAATCCCTCAATAAATTCTGGTTTACTGGATATTGTAGTTGACGTATATCAACAAACCTCAAATCGGTAGGACTCTAATTTATGGACGAGCCAATTAGGAGCGTTTAAGGAATTTCAAGGTCATGGCGATAAGTTCAGTGCGGGATGCTCACATTCGATCGTTTTACAGCAGATTTTAGAGAATAGGTGATCGTTGAGAGACTACAGCAGATGGGACTAGTAGGAAGTTCCTGTGTCTGTGACTGCGGCAATTAAATGACCGCAGCACGATGTGCAGACTGCTGCGATGACATTGTATTTCGTTGTACTATATGTTGTAGAAAAAAATCTGCTCGAACTGGCACTTTTTCACCCGGTCACGGCTAAGGCTAAAACAAACCATGATAATCGTTGCAAATTGGATCATAAAGTCCCCAGTAACATTAGCTGCGGCTATATCGATGTTTGGAAAGCATATAGATGCCTCTACAGACTTGGTTTTGTGCATCACGTAGTGGCGTATAAACGTCATTTCTTTGATCCAACGACGGGAGGTCCATACAAACAACATTGAGGGCGTGTGGTCTAGGTTGAAGTATTCTTTAAAACCCTACCACGGCTTCAGAGGACGATTATTATAGTCATATGGACGAGTTTTTATACCGCTTGCACTATGATTTCGAAACTTCTGAACCAATATCAAACCTCAACAAGTTCTCAAATAATGTAAAAGAAGAATATCCATTGTAATTCATCACTCTTTTATAATATATTTTTACTTTATACTAACTCTCTTCTGATTGGCTAATGTACTCAAGGTCACTTAAAAATTCGTTCAAAGGTCGTCCATAAATTAGAGTTTCACCCTCAAATCACATTAAAATTACATTTTTTTATTTTCTTTTGATGATTTCAAACGACATGATCACAAGTTCTATACTTTTTCCCATTAATTTATGGATTCAAAAAACGTTAACAAATAAATTTATGATGCTACAATCAGTTAGTTCATATTAATCAACGTAGAGCATAGGAAAATATGTTTTGGCCCAATCTGACATATAACAATAGTACGATTAGTTAAAGTTAATATAATTATCAGCGAAGAAATCGAAGTGATGTAGTTTACGCGATAAGAAGAGTGATTTAGCACTAAGAATATCGTTTGAAAAGATAGAATGAAAAAGCAAAAAATTTAGTAATGACAGGAATTAAAGTCAAAAGAAAGACAAGGGCAAATGAGTTTACACCATTTTGACCGATTCCGATTGTGTCGCACTACGTCTCCATTCATCAGTCAACATTATGACATAAACCCCAATCAGGCGGTTTTCATCTAATAATATGCCTCCAATCAACTGTTTTGGTGTGGCTGCCTCAAGATTTCTTCCAGGTTTTTAAGAAAAGTGAGAATATCAGGTCTATCTCTAAAGTAAGAATTCTGAGTAGCTTTTAAAGTGGCACATATACGAAAAGATTCTTGGAATGATATTCTGCTTGCTGTTTTCCGAGGAATGATTATCACCCACTAGAAAACATGTATTAGTAGAATAGGTATTAAATTTTTAGAACGAGTCTAAAAAATAAAACAATGATCATAAATTTTCGGAACTAACATCTTTTGGTTTGAAAAATGGCCCAAATGTGTAAGAGTTATTTCTATTTTGAGGTTTCATTTAATTTTCAAAGACAACCAAACGCTCGATGATGAGTTGGACGACAGGCACTTCCTTAATGCATAAGTGTTTATACATAACAAGATAATAACAACATTGTCCTGATTGCTTGATTTCTCTGTGCTGGTGTAGCATGTGTAATGTTCTAAATTGCATATGACAAATCGACTTAATGACTATAGAAACATGATTGCTATACTTCAATAAAGGTAAATATACAGAATGCTGAACCTATGTGCAACCTTTTTTTAAAGTAACTAGTATTTGAAATCAAAACTACTAAGGTTTTGTGACTGAAAAGTTAACAATCAACCTTTATAATTCAACTGACTGTTTTGATCACCATTTTTCAGTGTCATACCATTTATAATAATTAATAAATGGATAGAAACAAAAACTCGTCTGTAAACCAGAATTCAAAGGATTACTTATCAGTGCAAAAAACGGCACAATGAGTAGAACAATCTACTTATAAAGTATTTAATGTAAATAAGCCGTTAGCTCGATTTTGTGAACGTCCGACTTCAAAGACCGACATATTGAATTTAACCTTTTTGTGAACATCTACCACTTCAATTTTCCAAAATAATGTGAACAGAGGAGCAGTTTAAAGTCACTTTTCTTAGAATCCATTTATCAAAGTACGACATTAAACATAAACCTCAATCTATTTATTTTCATTCTTTGAATGCTTCTCTAATCGTCGTACTTGAAGAAGCTATAAGAAAGTGAGGAAGAGCAGAAGATATTCCGTACGATCATTTATTCGAAGAATATTCTAGAATCTATATTTTTAGCTCACCTATAGGACAATGCCAACAAACCCTTGTGTGGGAATTGGATAGTTATAATGATGATTTCGTTTATACTGAAAACTGTAAATACGTGACAGTTTTGTACTATAAGTTGACACTGTCTGGTATAACATTTCTTTCTCTAGTCTCCTATCTTCTCATTGCGACTTGAAAGGGTTCTGGCGTTCTTGCGCTAAAGTTGTACTCAGTATATCAAGAATAAAAGCTCTATATATAACAGTTACAATTTGTTTATCAGTGTTTAACTTTAGACATAATGATTATGTTATTTATTTTCATCTTTTGAATGCTTTTTTAACGATTGTACCATCGAATTTGTCACACTATTGCCTAACACACTGCAATCTGACTGTTAAATATTTAATTATTTTTGAGAAACATACTTGTATGTTAAATTACAGTCCTGATAAAAATCCAACCGAAAAAGATCATTTTTTGAAATTTTTCATTTAACAAATTGTCTATGAAAATCAATATAACGTTCACCATCACAGAGCATTCAATTAACTTTTTTGTATTTTTATTGAAAGAGAATCCTACTAAATTATTGATCGATTAGTGAGTTACCGTTTGTGTTCGTAAATTACTGTCTTTTTATCTGGAATTATTGCACATAAATCAGTTATATATATATACAAAATCGTGTTTATAAAATCTTGATCCAAGTGCGTAATTACATATCCATATACATGTATTCTTTTACACTGATATTCTACCTTTATATATGATGGTTAATTTGATTTCTCATCGATAAAAATTGTCATTACCCAATATCTTTACTAATGGTATTCTCATCATCGTTAAAAATTATTTTGACTAACTTATTTTGTTTAAATATTATTCTGTGTATTATATCACTGGCAAAAAATAACAGAATAACAGGTATGTAATCAAAATAATGATAATAATAGTAATCATTCGTTTTTATTAATTACTACTAATATTTATTGTCACTAAGTATTTTGCATATTTCA
>CALYCU020000019.1:0-41448 GCA_944470425.2 Schistosoma bovis | reverse complement strand
CATCATTGTTCCGCGGTTTTTGGTACTGTTCGCACGTACTCCTGTCTTCTGCTTTCGCTTGTACCTTTTCTTGGCACGATCTCGGTATTCGTTCAATACCACGAGATCGCCAACGAAATAAATCTGGTTACGTTCAATCCTCGCCTTCTGATTTATCTGGCACGTGTTTCTTGGTAGCGGTGTTCACAGTTAATCTCAACTCGACGCCACGCTACATACTCATCCGATCTCCTCGACTCTGTCTTTTGATTGCTCTGGGCGGGAACGAAATATATTAGGTGTTCCGTCAACAACCTGCATGTTAACCTGGCCCGTACATACGTTACACTATATCTTCATATCTTTTGAATTTAGAAATCATCTGGATCGTCTTTAACATTTATCAATAAACCCATCATAGTCGTTGTTGCTAATCGTATTTGGGTTTATGGATTGGTTTATCATATTAGCAGCCTAAAATGCGAACATAGTTTAGATAATAAGATTAAAAATTTAGGTACTATCAACTACACTAGTAAAATAACTAAATCCCTAGGTAGCTGTTGGCTAAACAAACGTTTAAAATCGAAACTCCGTAACCTACTAGAATTAACACTACACGAATATTTCTGAATTGAAATTTATAATTAAATTAGGCGTCTCGGATTCTTTAACGTTATAAGTTTCTGATGATTTCGAATCACCTGAAGCAACAATACCTATTTTTCCACTGACTAATCCTCATTCAACACTATAACTAGTTAAATCTAATAGTTTCAGGATATCGTCATAAAGCATTGTCATAACTTGACAATCACGTAATATGACTGATAAAATTAATGAAACTATTAACGAAATCGGTCAACAAATTGACTTATAATTACCATTAAATGGTGTTGTTTCCTTGGTATCTTCATCCATCACAGATGATTACAGTATGTTTCTCTATCAGATGCTCATTCAGTAAATATCTCAAAACCTTGTCAGTCTAATTGATGGTTTAGCGACACAATCATGCATGCAAATAATCAGTATAAGCAGTCGAGCGAACCTCCTGTAAACTGAAAACATCAATGTCGAATTTACCCCAACACTGACTAAGGTTCAAGCCATTATCATAGACATGAGTTGGGAGTGTACTCCCCTTGGCTACAACTTGTTTCCTCCCTGATAATCACATGAGCGTCACTCACTGTTAATTATCTTGTAAAAACTTATTTAGCTGAATACATCTTGCAGTATATCACCTAGTAATGTAGTATATAGACTTAACTAATTTCAGTAACTTATAATCACTATATCTCAATTGAATCGTATTCCGCCTTATGATTAACTGCATACTTGCAACTAACTTGTATGCATCGTCAGCGGTCAGGTATAAATATGTAGAAAAATAGTCTATGGCAACTCAGAACATTGAGTATAGACCATGTCTCTTACGAATACACTCATGTTTAACGATTTGTTCCTAGCTATCTGTCCAAAATTCATATAATCATCACTCACGTATTTAAATTTTGTTTTGATAAACATTCATGTGTATTAGTAGTATTACTAAATTCTATCACGGTCAAGTAAAAATGAGGTTGAGAAAATCTCCCCGTAACCAAATAAACCGTATCAAACTAACTGGAACACTAGTTGGAATTCTTCTCCACGGTATACTTTTGTTCCTTCAGTTAGCCTACTAATACAGATGCAATTGGAATTCAACTCTTATGGACAACTTACCGGCATAATCGTTATTTGATTTCATAATTTAAACCAAAACTAATAACAATATTAACATTTCTACAATATTCATTACTTTAATATTTCTAAACACAAAGTACTTACTACCTATACGTCAAGTTATTAACCAACGGCTATTAACACGCATTGTTTTATTATTATTATTGTAATCTCATTTTTTATAGCTCAAATAATCTTCACCCAAATTGTCATTTTAAGTGTGTTAAGCATGAAGGCAGATTTTAAAAAAAATTATTACATGTATTTCCCGACCAGATGCTGCCGCCTTCTTTTTGATTTATCTTTTAGCTTACCAATACCCGGGGGATTCTTCCTAGTCTTGGTAACTTCCGGCGCTCGACGATCCCATCCAACTCGGTATCGAACCAACGTCACTTTGATTCTGGTGGGAGAGTAGTGTAGTGGCATTGGACAATAACCACACAATCCACAAAGCTGTGAACACGAGACTACTCAGAAAATAGATATTGCACGTAAGATCTTTTAGATTAGGCAGTTATATCATGACAAATCTACAAATTTAGGATTAGGTCTATTATTAGAGCAGTACTAATATCATAGTAGACCATAATTCTACAAACGTGTGTAATATATTGTAAGTCAGGTTGAACGAAAACATCGGTTGGTTGAGGTCGAGTGGAAGCAGGTTTAACTGAACGCATTGCGTTTGTAAGCCTGTTCGTGTAGGAGGTTAGATCCATGTTCATTGAAGAGGATGAAGAATCCGCGAATTCTCCTGGATGTCGAAGTGTCGTTCCATAAACTAGTTGAGACGCAGTGTATCCAATGTCAGCTTTCACTGCATTGCGAATACCTAATAAGACAAGTGGAAGAGCGTCGGTCCACTGTGAAACGTTTGCAGCTGATAGTGAAGCTTTTAGTTGTCGGTGAAAACGTTCTACCAACCCGTTTGCTTGTGGGTGGTAGGCGGTCATTCGGAAGCGAGTGATTCCTTAAAGTGTGGTCAGACGACGGAAAAGTTCAGATTCAAACTGACGTCCGCGGTCTGTGGTGGTGGTTGAAGGGCAACCGAAGTTTGCTACCCATCGTTCGACGAAGGTGCGGGCCACTGTTTCAGCAGTGATGTCCTTAATAGGTCCTGCTTCTGGCCATCGAGTGAAACGAGCCTAAGGGACATTTATTGTGTCTGATAACCTTAGATTTTTGGCAGCTTACACAGGAGCGTGCCCACTCCCTCACGTCTTTATTCATTCCAGGCCAGCAAAACCTTTCTGCTATAAGCTTGATGGTTGCACAAACACCTGGATGAGAACGTTTGTGCAATGTATTGAAGACATTGCGTCGATAATGTTTCGGCACGATTGGACGATCCCTACCTGTAGATGTGTCACAAAGTAAGGTTTCCTTACCTGTTCCCATCTGTTTGATGCGTAGTTTAAGGGTTGTGGACGATAACTCGTGCTGAAGATCACTGTCTTCTTTTTGAAGCTCGGCGAGTTTAAGAAGGTCGATTCCTTGGAAACTGTTCAAGGAAGTTATGCGAGATAAGGCGTCTGCAACTACATTGTTTGCTCCAGAGATGTGTTGAATATCTGAAGTAAACTGCGAAATGTAGTCCAGTTGTCGAGACTCACGGGGAGAGTACTTGTCAGAAGGAGAGCTTAACGAGAAAGTGAGCGGTTTATGGTCCGTGAAAAGAGTGAATTCACGACCTTCGACATAGTGTTGGAAATGCCGTACAGCACAATACATAGCTAGGAGTTCCCTACCGAATGTGCTGTACCTCGATTCGGTGTCTAGCAACCTTCTAGAGAAAAATGCCAAGGGTTGCCAGGAGTTGTTAACCCATTGTTGTACGACTCCTCCGATTGCTGAGTCGGATGCGTCTACTGTGATACTAATGGGTGCTTCGGTGTCCTGATGTGCGAGCATTGTTGCTTTAGCAATCAGTTCCTTAACTGTGGAGAATGCTTTTCGTGCGGTGTCGTCCAAATTAATGGATTTCGCATTTCCACGAAGTTGGTCGGTCAGAGGTTTCATAAGTAATGCGCATTTCGGTATGAAACGTCTATAGAAACTTACGAGGCCGTTAAACGTGCGTAATTGCTTGACGGTGGTCGGTTCTGGGTAATCCAGAATGGCCGCCACTTTGGTCCTAAGGGGTCGAATGCCTTGAGCATCGATAGTGTGTCCTAGGAAGTCTAACGAGTCGGTTCCGAATTGGCATTTCTGAACGTTTACAGTTATGCCATGTTTTTGAAGTCGTTCGAAAACAAGATCCAGATGCTTGAGATGTGTTTCTCTGTCCGGACTTGCGATTAGACAGTCATCAACATACGCATGTACGAAGTTGAGACCTCGAAAAACGTCGTCTATGAATCTTTGGAATATTTGAGCAGCATTCCTTAGACCGAAAGGCATTCGCAAAAATTCATAGAGTCCGAAGGGAGTTATGATAGCTGTTTTCGGTATGTCGTCAGTAGCCATAGGGATTTGGTTATACGCTTTAACCAAGTCGATTTTCGAAAAGACAGTTGTACCTTTCAAGGTAGCTGTCAAATCGTGAATGTGAGGCAACGGGTAACGATCGGGAATGGTTTTCGCGTTCAATCGCCGATAGTCACCAGTTGGACGCCAATCGTTGCTGTCCTTTTTAGGGACCATGTGCAACGGAGATGCATATGGGCTACTTGACGGTCGTATGATTCCTAAGTCCATCATGTGATCGAATTCGTTTTTCGCTAACCTTAGCTTTTCGGGAGCTAGTCGTCGTGCTTTAGAAAATACAGGTGGTCCTGTAGTCGTGATGTGATGTGTAACATTGCTGGTTACACACGGTAGTTTCGGTTGAGTTTGTTGTATCCCAGGGTACTTATCGAGTAGTGGTTGATAGAGTGAGTCTATCATATGTTTAATTGTGACTGGGGATAATTTGCAACCAGTAAAAGAAGTTACGCAAACGGATAAATTAGTGTTTCCGTCTACTAGCCTCCGTTTGCGCGTATCGATGATCAGATTATGGTGTTGTAGAAGATCCATACCAATGATTGGCATAGAAACATCTGCAAAAACGAAGATCCAGTGAATGGGTTTGCGTAAACCCACGTTAAGGTAAACGTACCTTTCGCCATACGTAGCGATAGGTTTTCCGTTTGCCGCCTGTAAGTTTAGGGTCGATTCGTGAAGTCGGTCGTTAGGATTTGCTGGGAGAACGCTAACTTCTGCGCCAGTGTCGACGAGGTAGCGAACTCTCGTTGTCACATCTGTGACGAATAACAGACGGCTTTGTTCGCCGGCTACGGTTGCCGTTAACGCGTGCCGGCTTGGAAGTTTCCCGAGTTGTTTTTCGAGTCACTCGGTTTCGTGTTGGGAAAATTGCAGGGTTTTCTGCAATTTCTGGAAAACTTTCCATACTGGTTATGATACCAGCACCAGTCGGGGTTATCTGTCTCTCGTGGTCTAGAGACAGATCGCTTACGTGAAATGCTTCTACGTGGTGTGCGCGATCTCTTACGGTCGGTACGAAGACTAAGATAACGCGTGAGTGTGTGACATAAGTCGGTTATATCATTCTGAGTCGTGTGAGGCTTTTCTTTGACTGAAAATACCTCGGTAGTAGATTTCGTAATTTCTAGAATGCGGTCGGCAGATGCAGCTAGCTCGTCTAAGGCGTTGTTCTGGAACGAGACCAGAACTGCTTGCACCTGTTGGGGAAGTTTTGACAAGAAAAGTTGTTTGAATAGACCTTCGTCGAAAGTTCTTGGGCCTATAACCTCTCTCATCCGTTGCAACATGTCCGTCGCAGAACCGTGTTGCAGGTCGATATTGTTGAAGAGTTGATCTAACCTTTGTCGATCGGTTAGGTCTCCTCGTTTAAGAATCGAGCGTTTTAAGATTTCGTAAGGATCGGAAACATCACTAGTAAACATACTAGGTGTTACGTACCTGTTGAATTCGCGCGGTAGTGCCTTGACTACTGCGAGGAATTGTGCACGTGTGTCGATCACGCCGTGCTCGGAGAAGTCGGCTTCTGCGTAGCAAAACCAGGCTTCGATGTTGTCGGGCCAGAAAGGCATCAGTTGAAACGAAGGCGGGGACAAAGTCTTAAGCTTGAGTACTTTAGGTGTCTGTTCAGTCATGATGAAGTATGATAATGAACGAGGGGAAAAAATATATATATCCAGGAAAAACACGAAAAAAATCACAATGTTTAAAAAAAAAAAATAAGGCAATGATATATAAAAATCCCAAAAAGGAACAGACTCACAGTTGCATTTAGGTGTACCAGATCACGTCGGGCTCACCAATGATGATGTCACAGGTATTCAGTGTTTGACAACGCTTCTACCAGTAACACCTTCTAATATATTTCGTTCCCGCCCAGAGAAATCAAAAGACAGAGTCGAGGAGATCGGAAGAGTATATTTGGCGATGACCAATATATCGGAATTCTGTGATCTAATCTGGCTAGCGATTGCGGTTGATGTTGAGCACGGCGTTACCACACGTGATCTGGTGTGGATGCCTGACCGAGCGCCTTCAGCTAGATGAGTCCACTAAAACATATGGTCAGCATCCAATGTCGAAAACTTAGAACTATTTACTTTGTGGATTTATTTACCACTACAAGGTGATCACAAAAATTTTGACATACTACAGATCCACTCCGAACCCGAATGTTCCAGACGGCAAGTTCCCTGCGGAAGCTATGTCCGGAAGGCGTATTCGAACCGTCTTCCATGCAATGCTGCCATCCAAATTAGTGGTTGAGTGCAGTCACGATTCAACTATCCGGAACTTCAATGTTGGCTACAAAGTTAAATCCTACATCGGGAAGAACCGATGAGAGCCGGGAGAAGCTGTGCAAAAACTGGGAAGATTTCTGTACAAAGTTTGAGGAGCTTTCAGGGCATTTCTACGACACGCAAATCAAGTCCTTAAGGACAAAAGAACGGTGCAGACTCGATGTAACCGGCTGAACTTCCCGTTAGATTTAATCTTAGATGCACCAATGCCACAAATGCCCAGGAACACTGAAAGAAGCCTTGGACAAGGAAAACGACAAGAATAATGGGACGCCGTCGCTACCCAGTCGTCAAACTACAAGTAGATCCCAGAAAGAAATCTTGTTCGGGGGAGGTGTTGAGTCGGCTTACGGAGAACTTCAATGGAGCCTCCAGAAGGAGCCGAAGGGTCCTAGCCAATCAGAGTATGATGGAACATTCGAGAATTCCAACGTGGCGTGCTACTATTGGTCGGTAGCATAATATGTCGTTAACGGATTGGCTGAAAATATGATGTTGATTCAACAGACTCCAACATCTATAAATACCCATGATTTTCTGTACAAAAATGAACCTTGGAATAAAGTATTTTCTCTCATACTTGTGTCTTCTCTCTGGTGTTCAAGTCGCTGTGTAGTTCTAGACTGCGGGTTACCGGAATAGCTTAGGAAACTAATATAGCGTTCAGTCCACACGACTTATCAGATACGTGCTCTTATAAGAGCATGATCGGAGTCCAAACAGGTATTCCAGACTAAGCGAAAATCTTCTATCGACCCTCTCCATGGATAACTGATGACAATATTTGAGGCCATCGTTGGTTTGGTGCAGGAGGTCGCCATCTTAGACGACGTCCTACTTATGCTTAAACTCAATGTTTGTCTGAGCACAGTTGCAGCAGATGATCACCATGATCTGTTCGCTGCTCTGGAATACCAAAATACCCACCTAAATGTCTTTCTGTTTGGTTCAAGCTACCTATCTGGGCAATAAAGTCACCCAACTAATGCTGGTACGTTGACGCGGTGGTCGGATTTGCGTATCGTGATGAAAAAATCGAGCTATACTGACTGGAATAATCGTTCCTCAAGGTCCTACCATGTCAAACAGGTTGGTTGAAGAACGGTAAGACTAAAAGCAACAAACCCAAGGTCCGAAGGTGAAGTCGTGTTGCTGACTGTACAGAGGTGTGCCGGTAGTAAGGTGTTTCCTTCAAACAACCAGCATAACGGCGATGCTGCCTTCCCACAAGGAGGGGTGGGGTTAGAAAAGGTCGACCTTAAAGATGCACACTTCGCCTCACCCCACGGATATTCGTCTCCGGCAGTAAGGTCACAACAAGTACAGAGCTGACACAAAAATTACTCATAGAAAGGTCATGCGTGATCGATCTCAAGCAGCTGTCCCTTGGACAATGCGGTCACCCCTAGTAGAGCCTTTCCACAGTGTGGGCAACCGGGAAGTGATAATGGCCTTCACATCTCTAACAGCACTCAAGACCACTATATTCATATTCATATATATATATATATATATATATATATATATATATACGAACAGAACTACGTTACCGATATGTAGTGAGTTATATGAGAAATGCACACCGTCATCCCTGATTTCTGTATTTAATTTGTTTGGGATCTACGTTCATAGGGTTGTTGAGAACATAGGCGTTGTTAAGCGGTTAGTCTCTGTAACATATTTAAGCGTCGTTATGGGCTGTTAAATTCGAATAGCCGGATAACGTATGTTGTCAAAAATCCTCCCACTTTTGCACTTGTGCTCCTTTTACCATTTAAATCTTGTTTATTAACTGGACATTATCCGATATCATGTTTGTTTTGCTCCTTATAATGCTAATCATCATCTTTCTTTGTCGCAATGTGTCACGTTATCAACCTTGCAATTGTGGATAGTTCCCTTATTATTACGTTAACATCTTTCCCATAAATGCGAAAGTGTACGGTACCTTGTGGTAGGGTTTCTATTCGTGTACTTCCAACTACCGTCTTACAATTTCAAAATTTTTGAGCGATAGAAGCTGAACTGTTTTAGCTATGTGTTGAAGGGTTTTTAGTGGCCCATGGATCTGACTCCTTTTTAGATTGTATGGATGTTTGATATCGTTTATTCTCGTATATCATCGTCGACTTAAATCGCGTTATCCAATAACGGAATTAAATAAGTCGAATAACGAGAATTGACTTGAGAATGCATATATTTCGTACATGAAGCGAATGAAACATAGCAAAGCAAAATGACACGTATGGAAGATGGCTGGGAAGCCAACTCCATTTCAAGCCGGGCATTACTCAATATTTATAGGCAGACAAAACAAACAACAGACATGTGATGAGTCATGGGACATGAAGTGTACACACATATACGCTCATATAAAAACAGTCAAGGCTAGTAAGCGAATAATTGACAAGGTGAAAATATGGCTCAAGTAGAATGAATAGAATGGAATGTCCAGAAACTAGAATAAGATATATTATGGGCTAAAAATAATGACTAACACTACAGGTTGTTTGTTTTCTCCTGAGGATTGTATACTACTTGACTTCGACGGCACACTAACATTGGTGAGATGATACTAACTGAGACCGTATCCAAGGGACATTTGCCGTTCCATACTTCATGTGCTGTACTTGATAGCTACCCCCAGCTATGACTATCACTGACGTGTAACTTCAAGCTAGTTCATCTGAGCAGTGAATTTGATGTCATTATAACATCACACTGGAAACCGTCTGAGATTATTTCAAGACATGGAAGTAATAATACGACGATTTTAGGTGATTTTTACAAATATGGGAAGAAATGCCGAAAACTGACATCACGTGTGTTCGGCTTACTTACTAATCCCTCAACTATATAAAGACCACATCATTAGTAAAGTGCTTTCATTTCGTAAGTTGCTAAAATTAATTGTTTTATCAACAAACTCTAGTGTTATTACTCAATTATCAATATTTTCTTTATTCATTGTCCTTTTTTGAGATGATTCGATGATTCGACAGAGCATCACACTATAGAGGTTGAGGTTTCCATTTTCATTTTGTCTGACGTTTTGCAACTACAATTAACAACAAGTTCTGAGGGTTTGTGACAAGGGCTAGATATAACAACAGTGTATGAATGAGCAGAAATAAACTAGTATGCACTAACTCGTCATAAACGTGGTGTATTTATAATATGAAAAACATAAATGAGTTTCTAGAATCGATCTTCATGATTAGGACTGAAGAATTTCGAAAGTGAACACTGTCTCTTGGGTCACATTTGTTTTATGAAATATGTGGTTTTGTGTTATTTTGTTTAAACGTGTCCGGGGTCTTTTCAGTTAAGCTGACTTTCGAAAGCAGACATAGTACGTTGTTCGTTTTCGCTGTTGTTCTCTTCGTTCAGATTCGTTGACTGACTAATTATAGCATAACCTGTATCCTCTTAGCAAGGTTTATGCAAAGACATTCATTCTAGTTTGCACTGTTTTTCATTTTAGCATACTTTCAAATGTTTTTAGGTACAAGGAGTTCATATTCCAATGGCCGAATACTACAGCCGAGACAATAGCACACCAGTGGATCGTGGTAACATGGAGGTCTGTCACAAGTCCGAAGACAATTCTGCTACGGGTGCTGGCAAAGAGTACCGTCAACCTCACTATAACCATGTAAACAATAAGGATGATTGTCATTTGATTTCTGCATCCAGTGAGAAGAGACAGTCACCTCAGACAAAATATGACTCTAGAGATAATGGTCGAAGTCGCAGTAGAAGGCGCGGACGACGTTCACATAGTCGTGACCATCGACGACGTAGTAGAAGTCGACGTCGTGATCGTAGTAGGGGACATAAATCCAAACGGCACCAGCTTCGTCATCGGTCTTCCTCTAACTCTACATCAGCACATAAATACTGGGATGTACCACCACCTGGTTTTGAACACATCACGCCTGCTCAATATAAAGCGTTGCAAACATCAGGTCAAGTACCGGTCAATGTGTATGCCGCAGGACAAGTGCCGATGCCAGTTCATGCTCCAAACGCTCCTCTAACACTTACTACCAATGTACCGTTTGCTGGAAGTGCTGTATGTAGGCAAGCTCGTCGTCTGTATGTTGGAAACATACCGTTCACAGCGACAGAAGAGAATATGATGGAATTCTTCAACAAGCAAATGAGAGCTCAAGGTCTTATTCAGGCTGAGGGTAACCCCATAATTGCCGTGCAAATTAACATGGAGAAGAATTTTGCATTTCTCGAATTTCGTTCTGTTGACGAGACTACTCAGGGTTTAGCACTCGATGGGGTTCTATTCCAAAATCAAGCACTCAAGCTTCGCCGACCTCGCGACTACGCACCGTTGCCCGGTGTTTCTGAACAACCTTCAGTCATTGTTCCAGGAGTAGTAAGCACGGTCGTTCAGGATTCGCCACATAAGATCTTCGTTGGTGGTCTGCCTAATTATCTAAATGAAGATCAAGTTAAAGAGCTGCTTCTGAGCTTTGGTCCGTTGAAAGGATTTAATCTTGTTAAAGATGGCTCAACCGGTTTGTCGAAAGGTTACGCTTTTTGTGAGTATGTGGACGGTAATGTTACAGATCATGCATGTGCCGGTCTAAATGGTATGCAGTTAGGTGATAAGAAACTTATTGTTCAAAGAGCTAGTGTCGGAGCAAAGCACACAACAGGTGTCTTGCCCCAAAGTTTACTGCAACTACCTGGCTTGGAAGATGGCGCAGTCCAAAACACAACCGGCTCGGGCAACCTGACAATCCGTAGTGGTGGACCACCAACGGAGGTTCTGTGCCTGATGAATATGATAGAGACATCAGAGTTGGAAGATGATGAAGAGTATGAAGATATAGTTGAGGATGTCCGTGCAGAATGTAGCAAGTACGGGGTCGTACGGAGTTTAGAAATACCAAGGCCAATTCCTGGAATTGAGGTCCCTGGTGTTGGAAAAATATATGTCGAGTTCGCCAGCCTAATCGATTGCCAGAAAGCTGCAACCGCTCTAACTGGTCGAAAGTTTAACCAGCGTCTGGTCGTCACCTCATTCTTCAGTCCCAATAGTTATCACCGCAGAGAATTCTAACAGATTGGCGATTGTTATTTGTATATAAAAGAAACATAGACCGTTCAATTAATTGTACTTTATTCTGTTAGTAATATTGAATTGTGACATTTAATGATTTATTAAGAGTTTACTTATTGTATTGTGACTGTTTGGTTGCGATGTAATAAAGCGGACATAAACATATTAAGTGGTTGGTTGTGATTGTTATTTTGTCATGAGATATTTTTCCCTGAATTAACGAATGTTGGTTTGAATTTACAGTGATAAGCACGTTGTTGATGAGATAAGCTGACAAGCTGTAGACAGAATGAGCACTAATGATTGGTAGAATGGTTGTGGTCGACCTGTGATTGATATAAGGGTTAAAGAAGCGAAAATGAATGGTGTAAGCGTAGTGCATGTGAATGGTTAAAGTAGTGTGTGAGACCAGTAGAAATTGTATGCTACATAGGTGAAGCGTGATGCAGTTGAGGGTCACGTGAAGGCGTAGGTTAAGAGTGAGAGGATGTGTATGATTGGTTGTTGTGTGAGTGTATGTGAAATGTTGATGTGGGTACTGGTGTTGGTGGTTGCGTAGATTGATGATGCTGATGTGAAATGAAGGAGATGTTAGTGCGCTTCCACTCGACTTGTAATTTATTGTTATTAGTGTTAATGTATATAAGAATTGTGAGTGTGATGAGGCGTTGTTGTTGAGTAGTGTGTGATGAGATGTGGATAGGGATTGCGAAATGTATTGCTAGTGATATTGAATTGTGACATTTGATGATTTATTAAGAGTTTACTTATTGTATTGTGACTGTTTGGTTGCGATGTAATAAAGCGGACATAAACATATTAAGTGGTTGGTTGTGATTGTTATTTTGTCATGAGATATTTTTCCCTGAATTAACGAATGTTGGTTTGAATTTACAGTGATAAGCACGTTGTTGATGAGATAAGCTGACAAGTTGTAGACAGAATGAGCACTAATGATTGGTAGAATGGTTGTGGTCGACCTGTGATTGATATAAGGGTTAAAGAAGCGAAAATGAATGGTGTAAGCGTAGTGCATGTGAATGGTTAAAGTAGTGTGTGAGACCAGTAGAAATTGTATGCTACATAGGTGAAGCGTGATGCAGTTGAGGGTCACGTGAAGGCGTAGGTTAAGAGTGAGAGGATGTGTATGATTGGTTGTTGTGTGAGTGTATGTGAAATGTTGATGTGGGTACTGGTGTTGGTGGTTGCGTAGATTGATGATGCTGATGTGAAATGAAGGAGATGTTAGTGCGCTTCCACTCGACTTGTAATTTATTGTTATTAGTGTTAATGTATATAAGAATTGTGAGTGTGATGAGGCGTTGTTGTTGAGTAGTGTGTGATGAGATGTGGATAGGGATTGCGAAATGTATTGCTAGTGATATTGAATTGTGACATTTGATGATTTATTAAGAGTTTACTTATTGTATTGTGACTGTTTGGTTGCGATGTAATAAAGCGGACATAAACATATTAAGTGGTTGGTTGTGATTGTAATTTTGTCATGAGATATTTTTCCCTGAATTACCGAATGTTGGTTTGAATTTACAGTGATAAGCACGTTGTTGATGAGATAAGCTGACAAGCTGTAGACAGAATGAGCACTAATGATTGGTAGAATGGTTGTGGTCGACCTGTGATTGATATAAGGGTTAAAGAAGCGAAAATGAATGGTGTAAGCGTAGTGCATGTGAATGGTTAAAGTAGTGTGTGAGACCAGTAGAAATTGTATGCTACATAGGTGAAGCGTGATGCAGTTGAGGGTCACGTGAAGGCGTAGGTTAAGAGTGAGAGGATGTGTATGATTGGTTGTTGTGTGAGTGTATGTGAAATGTTGATGTGGGTACTGGTGTTGGTGGTTGCGTAGATTGATGATGCTGATGTGGAATGAAGGAGATGTTAGTGCGCTTCCACTCGACTTGTAATTTATTGTTATTAGTGTTAATGTATATAAGAATTGTGAGTGTGATGAGGCGTTGTTGTTGAGTAGTGTGTGATGAGATGTGGATAGGGATTGCGAAATGTATTGCTAGTGATATTGAATTGTGACATTTGATGATTTATTAAGAGTTTACTTATTGTATTGTGACTGTTTGGTTGCGATGTAATAAAGCGGACATAAACATATTAAGTGGTTGGTTGTGATTGTTATTTTGTCATGAGATATTTTTCCCTGAATTAACGAATGTTGGTTTGAATTTACAGTGATAAGCACGTTGTTGATGAGATAAGCTGACAAGTTGTAGACAGAATGAGCACTAATGATTGGTAGAATGGTTGTGGTCGACCTGTGATTGATATAAGGGTTAAAGAAGCGAAAATGAATGGTGTAAGCGTAGTGCATGTGAATGGTTAAAGTAGTGTGTGAGACCAGTAGAAATTGTATGCTACATAGGTGAAGCGTGATGCAGTTGAGGGTCACGTGAAGGCGTAGGTTAAGAGTGAGAGGATGTGTATGATTGGTTGTTGTGTGAGTGTATGTGAAATGTTGATGTGGGTACTGGTGTTGGTGGTTGCGTAGATTGATGATGCTGATGTGAAATGAAGGAGATGTTAGTGCGCTTCCACTCGACTTGTAATTTATTGTTATTAGTGTTAATGTATATAAGAATTGTGAGTGTGATGAGGCGTTGTTGTTGAGTAGTGTGTGATGAGATGTGGATAGGGATTGCGAAATGTATTGCTAGTGATATTGAATTGTGACATTTGATGATTTATTAAGAGTTTACTTATTGTATTGTGACTGTTTGGTTGCGATGTAATAAAGCGGACATAAACATATTAAGTGGTTGGTTGTGATTGTAATTTTGTCATGAGATATTTTTCCCTGAATTACCGAATGTTGGTTTGAATTTACAGTGATAAGCACGTTGTTGATGAGATAAGCTGACAAGCTGTAGACAGAATGAGCACTAATGATTGGTAGAATGGTTGTGGTCGACCTGTGATTGATATAAGGGTTAAAGAAGCGAAAATGAATGGTGTAAGCGTAGTGCATGTGAATGGTTAAAGTAGTGTGTGAGACCAGTAGAAATTGTATGCTACATAGGTGAAGCGTGATGCAGTTGAGGGTCACGTGAAGGCGTAGGTTAAGAGTGAGAGGATGTGTATGATTGGTTGTTGTGTGAGTGTATGTGAAATGTTGATGTGGGTACTGGTGTTGGTGGTTGCGTAGATTGATGATGCTGATGTGGAATGAAGGAGATGTTAGTGCGCTTCCACTCGACTTGTAATTTATTGTTATTAGTGTTAATGTATATAAGAATTGTGAGTGTGATGAGGCGTTGTTGTTGAGTAGTGTGTGATGAGATGTGGATAGGGATTGCGAAATGTATTGCTAGTGATATTGAATTGTGACATTTGATGATTTATTAAGAGTTTACTTATTGTATTGTGACTGTTTGGTTGCGATGTAATAAAGCGGACATAAACATATTAAGTGGTTGGTTGTGATTGTTATTTTGTCATGAGATATTTTTCCCTGAATTAACGAATGTTGGTTTGAATTTACAGTGATAAGCACGTTGTTGATGAGATAAGCTGACAAGCTGTAGACAGAATGAGCACTAATGATTGGTAGAATGGTTGTGGTCGACCTGTGATTGATATAAGGGTTAAAGAAGCGAAAATGAATGGTGTAAGCGTAGTGCATGTGAATGGTTAAAGTAGTGTGTGAGACCAGTAGAAATTGTATGCTACATAGGTGAAGCGTGATGCAGTTGAGGGTCACGTGAAGGCGTAGGTTAAGAGTGAGAGGATGTGTATGATTGGTTGTTGTGTGAGTGTATGTGAAATGTTGATGTGGGTACTGGTGTTGGTGGTTGCGTAGATTGATGATGCTGATGTGGAATGAAGGAGATGTTAGTGCGCTTCCACTCGACTTGTAATTTATTGTTATTAGTGTTAATGTATATAAGAATTGTGAGTGTGATGAGGCGTTGTTGTTGAGTAGTGTGTGATGAGATGTGGATAGGGATTGCGAAATGTATTGCTAGTGATATTGAATTGTGACATTTGATGATTTATTAAGAGTTTACTTATTGTATTGTGACTGTTTGGTTGCGATGTAATAAAGCGGACATAAACATATTAAGTGGTTGGTTGTGATTGTTATTTTGTCATGAGATATTTTTCCCTGAATTAACGAATGTTGGTTTGAATTTACAGTGATAAGCACGTTGTTGATGAGATAAGCTGACAAGTTGTAGACAGAATGAGCACTAATGATTGGTAGAATGGTTGTGGTCGACCTGTGATTGATATAAGGGTTAAAGAAGCGAAAATGAATGGTGTAAGCGTAGTGCATGTGAATGGTTAAAGTAGTGTGTGAGACCAGTAGAAATTGTATGCTACATAGGTGAAGCGTGATGCAGTTGAGGGTCACGTGAAGGCGTAGGTTAAGAGTGAGAGGATGTGTATGATTGGTTGTTGTGTGAGTGTATGTGAAATGTTGATGTGGGTACTGGTGTTGGTGGTTGCGTAGATTGATGATGCTGATGTGGAATGAAGGAGATGTTAGTGCGCTTCCACTCGACTTGTAATTTATTGTTATTAGTGTTAATGTATATAAGAATTGTGAGTGTGATGAGGCGTTGTTGTTGAGTAGTGTGTGATGAGATGTGGATAGGGATTGCGAAATGTATTGCTAGTGATATTGAATTGTGACATTTGATGATTTATTAAGAGTTTACTTATTGTATTGTGACTGTTTGGTTGCGATGTAATAAAGCGGACATAAACATATTAAGTGGTTGGTTGTGATTGTTATTTTGTCATGAGATATTTTTCCCTGAATTAACGAATGTTGGTTTGAATTTACAGTGATAAGCACGTTGTTGATGAGATAAGCTGACAAGCTGTAGACAGAATGAGCACTAATGATTGGTAGAATGGTTGTGGTCGACCTGTGATTGATATAAGGGTTAAAGAAGCGAAAATGAATGGTGTAAGCGTAGTGCATGTGAATGGTTAAAGTAGTGTGTGAGACCAGTAGAAATTGTATGCTACATAGGTGAAGCGTGATGCAGTTGAGGGTCACGTGAAGGCGTAGGTTAAGAGTGAGAGGATGTGTATGATTGGTTGTTGTGTGAGTGTATGTGAAATGTTGATGTGGGTACTGGTGTTGGTGGTTGCGTAGATTGATGATGCTGATGTGGAATGAAGGAGATGTTAGTGCGCTTCCACTCGACTTGTAATTTATTGTTATTAGTGTTAATGTATATAAGAATTGTGAGTGTGATGAGGCGTTGTTGTTGAGTAGTGTGTGATGAGATGTGGATAGGGATTGCGAAATGTATTGCTAGTGATATTGAATTGTGACATTTGATGATTTATTAAGAGTTTACTTATTGTATTGTGACTGTTTGGTTGCGATGTAATAAAGCGGACATAAACATATTAAGTGGTTGGTTGTGATTGTTATTTTGTCATGAGATATTTTTCCCTGAATTAACGAATGTTGGTTTGAATTTACAGTGATAAGCACGTTGTTGATGAGATAAGCTGACAAGCTGTAGACAGAATGAGCACTAATGATTGGTAGAATGGTTGTGGTCGACCTGTGATTGATATAAGGGTTAAAGAAGCGAAAATGAATGGTGTAAGCGTAGTGCATGTGAATGGTTAAAGTAGTGTGTGAGACCAGTAGAAATTGTATGCTACATAGGTGAAGCGTGATGCAGTTGAGGGTCACGTGAAGGCGTAGGTTAAGAGTGAGAGGATGTGTATGATTGGTTGTTGTGTGAGTGTATGTGAAATGTTGATGTGGGTACTGGTGTTGGTGGTTGCGTAGATTGATGATGCTGATGTGGAATGAAGGAGATGTTAGTGCGCTTCCACTCGACTTGTAATTTATTGTTATTAGTGTTAATGTATATAAGAATTGTGAGTGTGATGAGGCGTTGTTGTTGAGTAGTGTGTGATGAGATGTGGATAGGGATTGCGAAATGTATTGCTAGTGATATTGAATTGTGACATTTGATGATTTATTAAGAGTTTACTTATTGTATTGTGACTGTTTGGTTGCGATGTAATAAAGCGGACATAAACATATTAAGTGGTTGGTTGTGATTGTTATTTTGTCATGAGATATTTTTCCCTGAATTAACGAATGTTGGTTTGAATTTACAGTGATAAGCACGTTGTTGATGAGATAAGCTGACAAGCTGTAGACAGAATGAGCACTAATGATTGGTAGAATGGTTGTGGTCGACCTGTGATTGATATAAGGGTTAAAGAAGCGAAAATGAATGGTGTAAGCGTAGTGCATGTGAATGGTTAAAGTAGTGTGTGAGACCAGTAGAAATTGTATGCTACATAGGTGAAGCGTGATGCAGTTGAGGGTCACGTGAAGGCGTAGGTTAAGAGTGAGAGGATGTGTATGATTGGTTGTTGTGTGAGTGTATGTGAAATGTTGATGTGGGTACTGGTGTTGGTGGTTGCGTAGATTGATGATGCTGATGTGGAATGAAGGAGATGTTAGTGCGCTTCCACTCGACTTGTAATTTATTGTTATTAGTGTTAATGTATATAAGAATTGTGAGTGTGATGAGGCGTTGTTGTTGAGTAGTGTGTGATGAGATGTGGATAGGGATTGCGAAATGTATTGCTAGTGATATTGAATTGTGACATTTGATGATTTATTAAGAGTTTACTTATTGTATTGTGACTGTTTGGTTGCGATGTAATAAAGCGGACATAAACATATTAAGTGGTTGGTTGTGATTGTTATTTTGTCATGAGATATTTTTCCCTGAATTAACGAATGTTGGTTTGAATTTACAGTGATAAGCACGTTGTTGATGAGATAAGCTGACAAGCTGTAGACAGAATGAGCACTAATGATTGGTAGAATGGTTGTGGTCGACCTGTGATTGATATAAGGGTTAAAGAAGCGAAAATGAATGGTGTAAGCGTAGTGCATGTGAATGGTTAAAGTAGTGTGTGAGACCAGTAGAAATTGTATGCTACATAGGTGAAGCGTGATGCAGTTGAGGGTCACGTGAAGGCGTAGGTTAAGAGTGAGAGGATGTGTATGATTGGTTGTTGTGTGAGTGTATGTGAAATGTTGATGTGGGTACTGGTGTTGGTGGTTGCGTAGATTGATGATGCTGATGTGGAATGAAGGAGATGTTAGTGCGCTTCCACTCGACTTGTAATTTATTGTTATTAGTGTTAATGTATATAAGAATTGTGAGTGTGATGAGGCGTTGTTGTTGAGTAGTGTGTGATGAGATGTGGATAGGGATTGCGAAATGTATTGCTAGTGATATTGAATTGTGACATTTGATGATTTATTAAGAGTTTACTTATTGTATTGTGACTGTTTGGTTGCGATGTAATAAAGCGGACATAAACATATTAAGTGGTTGGTTGTGATTGTTATTTTGTCATGAGATATTTTTCCCTGAATTAACGAATGTTGGTTTGAATTTACAGTGATAAGCACGTTGTTGATGAGATAAGCTGACAAGCTGTAGACAGAATGAGCACTAATGATTGGTAGAATGGTTGTGGTCGACCTGTGATTGATATAAGGGTTAAAGAAGCGAAAATGAATGGTGTAAGCGTAGTGCATGTGAATGGTTAAAGTAGTGTGTGAGACCAGTAGAAATTGTATGCTACATAGGTGAAGCGTGATGCAGTTGAGGGTCACGTGAAGGCGTAGGTTAAGAGTGAGAGGATGTGTATGATTGGTTGTTGTGTGAGTGTATGTGAAATGTTGATGTGGGTACTGGTGTTGGTGGTTGCGTAGATTGATGATGCTGATGTGGAATGAAGGAGATGTTAGTGCGCTTCCACTCGACTTGTAATTTATTGTTATTAGTGTTAATGTATATAAGAATTGTGAGTGTGATGAGGCGTTGTTGTTGAGTAGTGTGTGATGAGATGTGGATAGGGATTGCGAAATGTATTGCTAGTGATATTGAATTGTGACATTTGATGATTTATTAAGAGTTTACTTATTGTATTGTGACTGTTTGGTTGCGATGTAATAAAGCGGACATAAACATATTAAGTGGTTGGTTGTGATTGTTATTTTGTCATGAGATATTTTTCCCTGAATTAACGAATGTTGGTTTGAATTTACAGTGATAAGCACGTTGTTGATGAGATAAGCTGACAAGCTGTAGACAGAATGAGCACTAATGATTGGTAGAATGGTTGTGGTCGACCTGTGATTGATATAAGGGTTAAAGAAGCGAAAATGAATGGTGTAAGCGTAGTGCATGTGAATGGTTAAAGTAGTGTGTGAGACCAGTAGAAATTGTATGCTACATAGGTGAAGCGTGATGCAGTTGAGGGTCACGTGAAGGCGTAGGTTAAGAGTGAGAGGATGTGTATGATTGGTTGTTGTGTGAGTGTATGTGAAATGTTGATGTGGGTACTGGTGTTGGTGGTTGCGTAGATTGATGATGCTGATGTGGAATGAAGGAGATGTTAGTGCGCTTCCACTCGACTTGTAATTTATTGTTATTAGTGTTAATGTATATAAGAATTGTGAGTGTGATGAGGCGTTGTTGTTGAGTAGTGTGTGATGAGATGTGGATAGGGATTGCGAAATGTATTGCTAGTGATATTGAATTGTGACATTTGATGATTTATTAAGAGTTTACTTATTGTATTGTGACTGTTTGGTTGCGATGTAATAAAGCGGACATAAACATATTAAGTGGTTGGTTGTGATTGTTATTTTGTCATGAGATATTTTTCCCTGAATTAACGAATGTTGGTTTGAATTTACAGTGATAAGCACGTTGTTGATGAGATAAGCTGACAAGCTGTAGACAGAATGAGCACTAATGATTGGTAGAATGGTTGTGGTCGACCTGTGATTGATATAAGGGTTAAAGAAGCGAAAATGAATGGTGTAAGCGTAGTGCATGTGAATGGTTAAAGTAGTGTGTGAGACCAGTAGAAATTGTATGCTACATAGGTGAAGCGTGATGCAGTTGAGGGTCACGTGAAGGCGTAGGTTAAGAGTGAGAGGATGTGTATGATTGGTTGTTGTGTGAGTGTATGTGAAATGTTGATGTGGGTACTGGTGTTGGTGGTTGCGTAGATTGATGATGCTGATGTGGAATGAAGGAGATGTTAGTGCGCTTCCACTCGACTTGTAATTTATTGTTATTAGTGTTAATGTATATAAGAATTGTGAGTGTGATGAGGCGTTGTTGTTGAGTAGTGTGTGATGAGATGTGGATAGGGATTGCGAAATGTATTGCTAGTGATATTGAATTGTGACATTTGATGATTTATTAAGAGTTTACTTATTGTATTGTGACTGTTTGGTTGCGATGTAATAAAGCGGACATAAACATATTAAGTGGTTGGTTGTGATTGTTATTTTGTCATGAGATATTTTTCCCTGAATTAACGAATGTTGGTTTGAATTTACAGTGATAAGCACGTTGTTGATGAGATAAGCTGACAAGCTGTAGACAGAATGAGCACTAATGATTGGTAGAATGGTTGTGGTCGACCTGTGATTGATATAAGGGTTAAAGAAGCGAAAATGAATGGTGTAAGCGTAGTGCATGTGAATGGTTAAAGTAGTGTGTGAGACCAGTAGAAATTGTATGCTACATAGGTGAAGCGTGATGCAGTTGAGGGTCACGTGAAGGCGTAGGTTAAGAGTGAGAGGATGTGTATGATTGGTTGTTGTGTGAGTGTATGTGAAATGTTGATGTGGGTACTGGTGTTGGTGGTTGCGTAGATTGATGATGCTGATGTGGAATGAAGGAGATGTTAGTGCGCTTCCACTCGACTTGTAATTTATTGTTATTAGTGTTAATGTATATAAGAATTGTGAGTGTGATGAGGCGTTGTTGTTGAGTAGTGTGTGATGAGATGTGGATAGGGATTGCGAAATGTATTGCTAGTGATATTGAATTGTGACATTTGATGATTTATTAAGAGTTTACTTATTGTATTGTGACTGTTTGGTTGCGATGTAATAAAGCGGACATAAACATATTAAGTGGTTGGTTGTGATTGTTATTTTGTCATGAGATATTTTTCCCTGAATTAACGAATGTTGGTTTGAATTTACAGTGATAAGCACGTTGTTGATGAGATAAGCTGACAAGCTGTAGACAGAATGAGCACTAATGATTGGTAGAATGGTTGTGGTCGACCTGTGATTGATATAAGGGTTAAAGAAGCGAAAATGAATGGTGTAAGCGTAGTGCATGTGAATGGTTAAAGTAGTGTGTGAGACCAGTAGAAATTGTATGCTACATAGGTGAAGCGTGATGCAGTTGAGGGTCACGTGAAGGCGTAGGTTAAGAGTGAGAGGATGTGTATGATTGGTTGTTGTGTGAGTGTATGTGAAATGTTGATGTGGGTACTGGTGTTGGTGGTTGCGTAGATTGATGATGCTGATGTGGAATGAAGGAGATGTTAGTGCGCTTCCACTCGACTTGTAATTTATTGTTATTAGTGTTAATGTATATAAGAATTGTGAGTGTGATGAGGCGTTGTTGTTGAGTAGTGTGTGATGAGATGTGGATAGGGATTGCGAAATGTATTGCTAGTGATATTGAATTGTGACATTTGATGATTTATTAAGAGTTTACTTATTGTATTGTGACTGTTTGGTTGCGATGTAATAAAGCGGACATAAACATATTAAGTGGTTGGTTGTGATTGTTATTTTGTCATGAGATATTTTTCCCTGAATTAACGAATGTTGGTTTGAATTTACAGTGATAAGCACGTTGTTGATGAGATAAGCTGACAAGCTGTAGACAGAATGAGCACTAATGATTGGTAGAATGGTTGTGGTCGACCTGTGATTGATATAAGGGTTAAAGAAGCGAAAATGAATGGTGTAAGCGTAGTGCATGTGAATGGTTAAAGTAGTGTGTGAGACCAGTAGAAATTGTATGCTACATAGGTGAAGCGTGATGCAGTTGAGGGTCACGTGAAGGCGTAGGTTAAGAGTGAGAGGATGTGTATGATTGGTTGTTGTGTGAGTGTATGTGAAATGTTGATGTGGGTACTGGTGTTGGTGGTTGCGTAGATTGATGATGCTGATGTGGAATGAAGGAGATGTTAGTGCGCTTCCACTCGACTTGTAATTTATTGTTATTAGTGTTAATGTATATAAGAATTGTGAGTGTGATGAGGCGTTGTTGTTGAGTAGTGTGTGATGAGATGTGGATAGGGATTGCGAAATGTATTGCTAGTGATATTGAATTGTGACATTTGATGATTTATTAAGAGTTTACTTATTGTATTGTGACTGTTTGGTTGCGATGTAATAAAGCGGACATAAACATATTAAGTGGTTGGTTGTGATTGTTATTTTGTCATGAGATATTTTTCCCTGAATTAACGAATGTTGGTTTGAATTTACAGTGATAAGCACGTTGTTGATGAGATAAGCTGACAAGCTGTAGACAGAATGAGCACTAATGATTGGTAGAATGGTTGTGGTCGACCTGTGATTGATATAAGGGTTAAAGAAGCGAAAATGAATGGTGTAAGCGTAGTGCATGTGAATGGTTAAAGTAGTGTGTGAGACCAGTAGAAATTGTATGCTACATAGGTGAAGCGTGATGCAGTTGAGGGTCACGTGAAGGCGTAGGTTAAGAGTGAGAGGATGTGTATGATTGGTTGTTGTGTGAGTGTATGTGAAATGTTGATGTGGGTACTGGTGTTGGTGGTTGCGTAGATTGATGATGCTGATGTGGAATGAAGGAGATGTTAGTGCGCTTCCACTCGACTTGTAATTTATTGTTATTAGTGTTAATGTATATAAGAATTGTGAGTGTGATGAGGCGTTGTTGTTGAGTAGTGTGTGATGAGATGTGGATAGGGATTGCGAAATGTATTGCTAGTGATATTGAATTGTGACATTTGATGATTTATTAAGAGTTTACTTATTGTATTGTGACTGTTTGGTTGCGATGTAATAAAGCGGACATAAACATATTAAGTGGTTGGTTGTGATTGTTATTTTGTCATGAGATATTTTTCCCTGAATTAACGAATGTTGGTTTGAATTTACAGTGATAAGCACGTTGTTGATGAGATAAGCTGACAAGCTGTAGACAGAATGAGCACTAATGATTGGTAGAATGGTTGTGGTCGACCTGTGATTGATATAAGGGTTAAAGAAGCGAAAATGAATGGTGTAAGCGTAGTGCATGTGAATGGTTAAAGTAGTGTGTGAGACCAGTAGAAATTGTATGCTACATAGGTGAAGCGTGATGCAGTTGAGGGTCACGTGAAGGCGTAGGTTAAGAGTGAGAGGATGTGTATGATTGGTTGTTGTGTGAGTGTATGTGAAATGTTGATGTGGGTACTGGTGTTGGTGGTTGCGTAGATTGATGATGCTGATGTGGAATGAAGGAGATGTTAGTGCGCTTCCACTCGACTTGTAATTTATTGTTATTAGTGTTAATGTATATAAGAATTGTGAGTGTGATGAGGCGTTGTTGTTGAGTAGTGTGTGATGAGATGTGGATAGGGATTGCGAAATGTATTGCTAGTGATATTGAATTGTGACATTTGATGATTTATTAAGAGTTTACTTATTGTATTGTGACTGTTTGGTTGCGATGTAATAAAGCGGACATAAACATATTAAGTGGTTGGTTGTGATTGTTATTTTGTCATGAGATATTTTTCCCTGAATTAACGAATGTTGGTTTGAATTTACAGTGATAAGCACGTTGTTGATGAGATAAGCTGACAAGCTGTAGACAGAATGAGCACTAATGATTGGTAGAATGGTTGTGGTCGACCTGTGATTGATATAAGGGTTAAAGAAGCGAAAATGAATGGTGTAAGCGTAGTGCATGTGAATGGTTAAAGTAGTGTGTGAGACCAGTAGAAATTGTATGCTACATAGGTGAAGCGTGATGCAGTTGAGGGTCACGTGAAGGCGTAGGTTAAGAGTGAGAGGATGTGTATGATTGGTTGTTGTGTGAGTGTATGTGAAATGTTGATGTGGGTACTGGTGTTGGTGGTTGCGTAGATTGATGATGCTGATGTGGAATGAAGGAGATGTTAGTGCGCTTCCACTCGACTTGTAATTTATTGTTATTAGTGTTAATGTATATAAGAATTGTGAGTGTGATGAGGCGTTGTTGTTGAGTAGTGTGTGATGAGATGTGGATAGGGATTGCGAAATGTATTGCTAGTGATATTGAATTGTGACATTTGATGATTTATTAAGAGTTTACTTATTGTATTGTGACTGTTTGGTTGCGATGTAATAAAGCGGACATAAACATATTAAGTGGTTGGTTGTGATTGTTATTTTGTCATGAGATATTTTTCCCTGAATTAACGAATGTTGGTTTGAATTTACAGTGATAAGCACGTTGTTGATGAGATAAGCTGACAAGCTGTAGACAGAATGAGCACTAATGATTGGTAGAATGGTTGTGGTCGACCTGTGATTGATATAAGGGTTAAAGAAGCGAAAATGAATGGTGTAAGCGTAGTGCATGTGAATGGTTAAAGTAGTGTGTGAGACCAGTAGAAATTGTATGCTACATAGGTGAAGCGTGATGCAGTTGAGGGTCACGTGAAGGCGTAGGTTAAGAGTGAGAGGATGTGTATGATTGGTTGTTGTGTGAGTGTATGTGAAATGTTGATGTGGGTACTGGTGTTGGTGGTTGCGTAGATTGATGATGCTGATGTGGAATGAAGGAGATGTTAGTGCGCTTCCACTCGACTTGTAATTTATTGTTATTAGTGTTAATGTATATAAGAATTGTGAGTGTGATGAGGCGTTGTTGTTGAGTAGTGTGTGATGAGATGTGGATAGGGATTGCGAAATGTATTGCTAGTGATATTGAATTGTGACATTTGATGATTTATTAAGAGTTTACTTATTGTATTGTGACTGTTTGGTTGCGATGTAATAAAGCGGACATAAACATATTAAGTGGTTGGTTGTGATTGTTATTTTGTCATGAGATATTTTTCCCTGAATTAACGAATGTTGGTTTGAATTTACAGTGATAAGCACGTTGTTGATGAGATAAGCTGACAAGCTGTAGACAGAATGAGCACTAATGATTGGTAGAATGGTTGTGGTCGACCTGTGATTGATATAAGGGTTAAAGAAGCGAAAATGAATGGTGTAAGCGTAGTGCATGTGAATGGTTAAAGTAGTGTGTGAGACCAGTAGAAATTGTATGCTACATAGGTGAAGCGTGATGCAGTTGAGGGTCACGTGAAGGCGTAGGTTAAGAGTGAGAGGATGTGTATGATTGGTTGTTGTGTGAGTGTATGTGAAATGTTGATGTGGGTACTGGTGTTGGTGGTTGCGTAGATTGATGATGCTGATGTGGAATGAAGGAGATGTTAGTGCGCTTCCACTCGACTTGTAATTTATTGTTATTAGTGTTAATGTATATAAGAATTGTGAGTGTGATGAGGCGTTGTTGTTGAGTAGTGTGTGATGAGATGTGGATAGGGATTGCGAAATGTATTGCTAGTGATATTGAATTGTGACATTTGATGATTTATTAAGAGTTTACTTATTGTATTGTGACTGTTTGGTTGCGATGTAATAAAGCGGACATAAACATATTAAGTGGTTGGTTGTGATTGTTATTTTGTCATGAGATATTTTTCCCTGAATTAACGAATGTTGGTTTGAATTTACAGTGATAAGCACGTTGTTGATGAGATAAGCTGACAAGCTGTAGACAGAATGAGCACTAATGATTGGTAGAATGGTTGTGGTCGACCTGTGATTGATATAAGGGTTAAAGAAGCGAAAATGAATGGTGTAAGCGTAGTGCATGTGAATGGTTAAAGTAGTGTGTGAGACCAGTAGAAATTGTATGCTACATAGGTGAAGCGTGATGCAGTTGAGGGTCACGTGAAGGCGTAGGTTAAGAGTGAGAGGATGTGTATGATTGGTTGTTGTGTGAGTGTATGTGAAATGTTGATGTGGGTACTGGTGTTGGTGGTTGCGTAGATTGATGATGCTGATGTGGAATGAAGGAGATGTTAGTGCGCTTCCACTCGACTTGTAATTTATTGTTATTAGTGTTAATGTATATAAGAATTGTGAGTGTGATGAGGCGTTGTTGTTGAGTAGTGTGTGATGAGATGTGGATAGGGATTGCGAAATGTATTGCTAGTGATATTGAATTGTGACATTTGATGATTTATTAAGAGTTTACTTATTGTATTGTGACTGTTTGGTTGCGATGTAATAAAGCGGACATAAACATATTAAGTGGTTGGTTGTGATTGTTATTTTGTCATGAGATATTTTTCCCTGAATTAACGAATGTTGGTTTGAATTTACAGTGATAAGCACGTTGTTGATGAGATAAGCTGACAAGCTGTAGACAGAATGAGCACTAATGATTGGTAGAATGGTTGTGGTCGACCTGTGATTGATATAAGGGTTAAAGAAGCGAAAATGAATGGTGTAAGCGTAGTGCATGTGAATGGTTAAAGTAGTGTGTGAGACCAGTAGAAATTGTATGCTACATAGGTGAAGCGTGATGCAGTTGAGGGTCACGTGAAGGCGTAGGTTAAGAGTGAGAGGATGTGTATGATTGGTTGTTGTGTGAGTGTATGTGAAATGTTGATGTGGGTACTGGTGTTGGTGGTTGCGTAGATTGATGATGCTGATGTGGAATGAAGGAGATGTTAGTGCGCTTCCACTCGACTTGTAATTTATTGTTATTAGTGTTAATGTATATAAGAATTGTGAGTGTGATGAGGCGTTGTTGTTGAGTAGTGTGTGATGAGATGTGGATAGGGATTGCGAAATGTATTGCTAGTGATATTGAATTGTGACATTTGATGATTTATTAAGAGTTTACTTATTGTATTGTGACTGTTTGGTTGCGATGTAATAAAGCGGACATAAACATATTAAGTGGTTGGTTGTGATTGTTATTTTGTCATGAGATATTTTTCCCTGAATTAACGAATGTTGGTTTGAATTTACAGTGATAAGCACGTTGTTGATGAGATAAGCTGACAAGCTGTAGACAGAATGAGCACTAATGATTGGTAGAATGGTTGTGGTCGACCTGTGATTGATATAAGGGTTAAAGAAGCGAAAATGAATGGTGTAAGCGTAGTGCATGTGAATGGTTAAAGTAGTGTGTGAGACCAGTAGAAATTGTATGCTACATAGGTGAAGCGTGATGCAGTTGAGGGTCACGTGAAGGCGTAGGTTAAGAGTGAGAGGATGTGTATGATTGGTTGTTGTGTGAGTGTATGTGAAATGTTGATGTGGGTACTGGTGTTGGTGGTTGCGTAGATTGATGATGCTGATGTGGAATGAAGGAGATGTTAGTGCGCTTCCACTCGACTTGTAATTTATTGTTATTAGTGTTAATGTATATAAGAATTGTGAGTGTGATGAGGCGTTGTTGTTGAGTAGTGTGTGATGAGATGTGGATAGGGATTGCGAAATGTATTGCTAGTGATATTGAATTGTGACATTTGATGATTTATTAAGAGTTTACTTATTGTATTGTGACTGTTTGGTTGCGATGTAATAAAGCGGACATAAACATATTAAGTGGTTGGTTGTGATTGTTATTTTGTCATGAGATATTTTTCCCTGAATTAACGAATGTTGGTTTGAATTTACAGTGATAAGCACGTTGTTGATGAGATAAGCTGACAAGCTGTAGACAGAATGAGCACTAATGATTGGTAGAATGGTTGTGGTCGACCTGTGATTGATATAAGGGTTAAAGAAGCGAAAATGAATGGTGTAAGCGTAGTGCATGTGAATGGTTAAAGTAGTGTGTGAGACCAGTAGAAATTGTATGCTACATAGGTGAAGCGTGATGCAGTTGAGGGTCACGTGAAGGCGTAGGTTAAGAGTGAGAGGATGTGTATGATTGGTTGTTGTGTGAGTGTATGTGAAATGTTGATGTGGGTACTGGTGTTGGTGGTTGCGTAGATTGATGATGCTGATGTGGAATGAAGGAGATGTTAGTGCGCTTCCACTCGACTTGTAATTTATTGTTATTAGTGTTAATGTATATAAGAATTGTGAGTGTGATGAGGCGTTGTTGTTGAGTAGTGTGTGATGAGATGTGGATAGGGATTGCGAAATGTATTGCTAGTGATATTGAATTGTGACATTTGATGATTTATTAAGAGTTTACTTATTGTATTGTGACTGTTTGGTTGCGATGTAATAAAGCGGACATAAACATATTAAGTGGTTGGTTGTGATTGTTATTTTGTCATGAGATATTTTTCCCTGAATTAACGAATGTTGGTTTGAATTTACAGTGATAAGCACGTTGTTGATGAGATAAGCTGACAAGCTGTAGACAGAATGAGCACTAATGATTGGTAGAATGGTTGTGGTCGACCTGTGATTGATATAAGGGTTAAAGAAGCGAAAATGAATGGTGTAAGCGTAGTGCATGTGAATGGTTAAAGTAGTGTGTGAGACCAGTAGAAATTGTATGCTACATAGGTGAAGCGTGATGCAGTTGAGGGTCACGTGAAGGCGTAGGTTAAGAGTGAGAGGATGTGTATGATTGGTTGTTGTGTGAGTGTATGTGAAATGTTGATGTGGGTACTGGTGTTGGTGGTTGCGTAGATTGATGATGCTGATGTGGAATGAAGGAGATGTTAGTGCGCTTCCACTCGACTTGTAATTTATTGTTATTAGTGTTAATGTATATAAGAATTGTGAGTGTGATGAGGCGTTGTTGTTGAGTAGTGTGTGATGAGATGTGGATAGGGATTGCGAAATGTATTGCTAGTGATATTGAATTGTGACATTTGATGATTTATTAAGAGTTTACTTATTGTATTGTGACTGTTTGGTTGCGATGTAATAAAGCGGACATAAACATATTAAGTGGTTGGTTGTGATTGTTATTTTGTCATGAGATATTTTTCCCTGAATTAACGAATGTTGGTTTGAATTTACAGTGATAAGCACGTTGTTGATGAGATAAGCTGACAAGCTGTAGACAGAATGAGCACTAATGATTGGTAGAATGGTTGTGGTCGACCTGTGATTGATATAAGGGTTAAAGAAGCGAAAATGAATGGTGTAAGCGTAGTGCATGTGAATGGTTAAAGTAGTGTGTTAGACCAGTAGAAATTGTATGCTACATAGGTGAAGCGTGATGCAGTTGAGGGTCACGTGAAGGCGTAGGTTAAGAGTGAGAGGATGTGTATGATTGGTTGTTGTGTGAGTGTATGTGAAATGTTGATGTGGGTACTGGTGTTGGTGGTTGCGTAGATTGATGATGCTGATGTGGAATGAAGGAGATGTTAGTGCGCTTCCACTCGACTTGTAATTTATTGTTATTAGTGTTAATGTATATAAGAATTGTGAGTGTGATGAGGCGTTGTTGTTGAGTAGTGTGTGATGAGATGTGGATAGGGATTGCGAAATGTATTGCTAGTGATATTGAATTGTGACATTTGATGATTTATTAAGAGTTTACTTATTGTATTGTGACTGTTTGGTTGCGATGTAATAAAGCGGACATAAACATATTAAGTGGTTGGTTGTGATTGTTATTTTGTCATGAGATATTTTTCCCTGAATTAACGAATGTTGGTTTGAATTTACAGTGATAAGCACGTTGTTGATGAGATAAGCTGACAAGCTGTAGACAGAATGAGCACTAATGATTGGTAGAATGGTTGTGGTCGACCTGTGATTGATATAAGGGTTAAAGAAGCGAAAATGAATGGTGTAAGCGTAGTGCATGTGAATGGTTAAAGTAGTGTGTGAGACCAGTAGAAATTGTATGCTACATAGGTGAAGCGTGATGCAGTTGAGGGTCACGTGAAGGCGTAGGTTAAGAGTGAGAGGATGTGTATGATTGGTTGTTGTGTGAGTGTATGTGAAATGTTGATGTGGGTACTGGTGTTGGTGGTTGCGTAGATTGATGATGCTGATGTGGAATGAAGGAGATGTTAGTGCGCTTCCACTCGACTTGTAATTTATTGTTATTAGTGTTAATGTATATAAGAATTGTGAGTGTGATGAGGCGTTGTTGTTGAGTAGTGTGTGATGAGATGTGGATAGGGATTGCGAAATGTATTGCTAGTGATATTGAATTGTGACATTTGATGATTTATTAAGAGTTTACTTATTGTATTGTGACTGTTTGGTTGCGATGTAATAAAGCGGACATAAACATATTAAGTGGTTGGTTGTGATTGTTATTTTGTCATGAGATATTTTTCCCTGAATTAACGAATGTTGGTTTGAATTTACAGTGATAAGCACGTTGTTGATGAGATAAGCTGACAAGCTGTAGACAGAATGAGCACTAATGATTGGTAGAATGGTTGTGGTCGACCTGTGATTGATATAAGGGTTAAAGAAGCGAAAATGAATGGTGTAAGCGTAGTGCATGTGAATGGTTAAAGTAGTGTGTGAGACCAGTAGAAATTGTATGCTACATAGGTGAAGCGTGATGCAGTTGAGGGTCACGTGAAGGCGTAGGTTAAGAGTGAGAGGATGTGTATGATTGGTTGTTGTGTGAGTGTATGTGAAATGTTGATGTGGGTACTGGTGTTGGTGGTTGCGTAGATTGATGATGCTGATGTGGAATGAAGGAGATGTTAGTGCGCTTCCACTCGACTTGTAATTTATTGTTATTAGTGTTAATGTATATAAGAATTGTGAGTGTGATGAGGCGTTGTTGTTGAGTAGTGTGTGATGAGATGTGGATAGGGATTGCGAAATGTATTGCTAGTGATATTGAATTGTGACATTTGATGATTTATTAAGAGTTTACTTATTGTATTGTGACTGTTTGGTTGCGATGTAATAAAGCGGACATAAACATATTAAGTGGTTGGTTGTGATTGTTATTTTGTCATGAGATATTTTTCCCTGAATTAACGAATGTTGGTTTGAATTTACAGTGATAAGCACGTTGTTGATGAGATAAGCTGACAAGCTGTAGACAGAATGAGCACTAATGATTGGTAGAATGGTTGTGGTCGACCTGTGATTGATATAAGGGTTAAAGAAGCGAAAATGAATGGTGTAAGCGTAGTGCATGTGAATGGTTAAAGTAGTGTGTGAGACCAGTAGAAATTGTATGCTACATAGGTGAAGCGTGATGCAGTTGAGGGTCACGTGAAGGCGTAGGTTAAGAGTGAGAGGATGTGTATGATTGGTTGTTGTGTGAGTGTATGTGAAATGTTGATGTGGGTACTGGTGTTGGTGGTTGCGTAGATTGATGATGCTGATGTGGAATGAAGGAGATGTTAGTGCGCTTCCACTCGACTTGTAATTTATTGTTATTAGTGTTAATGTATATAAGAATTGTGAGTGTGATGAGGCGTTGTTGTTGAGTAGTGTGTGATGAGATGTGGATAGGGATTGCGAAATGTATTGCTAGTGATATTGAATTGTGACATTTGATGATTTATTAAGAGTTTACTTATTGTATTGTGACTGTTTGGTTGCGATGTAATAAAGCGGACATAAACATATTAAGTGGTTGGTTGTGATTGTTATTTTGTCATGAGATATTTTTCCCTGAATTAACGAATGTTGGTTTGAATTTACAGTGATAAGCACGTTGTTGATGAGATAAGCTGACAAGCTGTAGACAGAATGAGCACTAATGATTGGTAGAATGGTTGTGGTCGACCTGTGATTGATATAAGGGTTAAAGAAGCGAAAATGAATGGTGTAAGCGTAGTGCATGTGAATGGTTAAAGTAGTGTGTGAGACCAGTAGAAATTGTATGCTACATAGGTGAAGCGTGATGCAGTTGAGGGTCACGTGAAGGCGTAGGTTAAGAGTGAGAGGATGTGTATGATTGGTTGTTGTGTGAGTGTATGTGAAATGTTGATGTGGGTACTGGTGTTGGTGGTTGCGTAGATTGATGATGCTGATGTGGAATGAAGGAGATGTTAGTGCGCTTCCACTCGACTTGTAATTTATTGTTATTAGTGTTAATGTATATAAGAATTGTGAGTGTGATGAGGCGTTGTTGTTGAGTAGTGTGTGATGAGATGTGGATAGGGATTGCGAAATGTATTGCTAGTGATATTGAATTGTGACATTTGATGATTTATTAAGAGTTTACTTATTGTATTGTGACTGTTTGGTTGCGATGTAATAAAGCGGACATAAACATATTAAGTGGTTGGTTGTGATTGTTATTTTGTCATGAGATATTTTTCCCTGAATTAACGAATGTTGGTTTGAATTTACAGTGATAAGCACGTTGTTGATGAGATAAGCTGACAAGCTGTAGACAGAATGAGCACTAATGATTGGTAGAATGGTTGTGGTCGACCTGTGATTGATATAAGGGTTAAAGAAGCGAAAATGAATGGTGTAAGCGTAGTGCATGTGAATGGTTAAAGTAGTGTGTGAGACCAGTAGAAATTGTATGCTACATAGGTGAAGCGTGATGCAGTTGAGGGTCACGTGAAGGCGTAGGTTAAGAGTGAGAGGATGTGTATGATTGGTTGTTGTGTGAGTGTATGTGAAATGTTGATGTGGGTACTGGTGTTGGTGGTTGCGTAGATTGATGATGCTGATGTGGAATGAAGGAGATGTTAGTGCGCTTCCACTCGACTTGTAATTTATTGTTATTAGTGTTAATGTATATAAGAATTGTGAGTGTGATGAGGCGTTGTTGTTGAGTAGTGTGTGATGAGATGTGGATAGGGATTGCGAAATGTATTGCTAGTGATATTGAATTGTGACATTTGATGATTTATTAAGAGTTTACTTATTGTATTGTGACTGTTTGGTTGCGATGTAATAAAGCGGACATAAACATATTAAGTGGTTGGTTGTGATTGTTATTTTGTCATGAGATATTTTTCCCTGAATTAACGAATGTTGGTTTGAATTTACAGTGATAAGCACGTTGTTGATGAGATAAGCTGACAAGCTGTAGACAGAATGAGCACTAATGATTGGTAGAATGGTTGTGGTCGACCTGTGATTGATATAAGGGTTAAAGAAGCGAAAATGAATGGTGTAAGCGTAGTGCATGTGAATGGTTAAAGTAGTGTGTGAGACCAGTAGAAATTGTATGCTACATAGGTGAAGCGTGATGCAGTTGAGGGTCACGTGAAGGCGTAGGTTAAGAGTGAGAGGATGTGTATGATTGGTTGTTGTGTGAGTGTATGTGAAATGTTGATGTGGGTACTGGTGTTGGTGGTTGCGTAGATTGATGATGCTGATGTGGAATGAAGGAGATGTTAGTGCGCTTCCACTCGACTTGTAATTTATTGTTATTAGTGTTAATGTATATAAGAATTGTGAGTGTGATGAGGCGTTGTTGTTGAGTAGTGTGTGATGAGATGTGGATAGGGATTGCGAAATGTATTGCTAGTGATATTGAATTGTGACATTTGATGATTTATTAAGAGTTTACTTATTGTATTGTGACTGTTTGGTTGCGATGTAATAAAGCGGACATAAACATATTAAGTGGTTGGTTGTGATTGTTATTTTGTCATGAGATATTTTTCCCTGAATTAACGAATGTTGGTTTGAATTTACAGTGATAAGCACGTTGTTGATGAGATAAGCTGACAAGCTGTAGACAGAATGAGCACTAATGATTGGTAGAATGGTTGTGGTCGACCTGTGATTGATATAAGGGTTAAAGAAGCGAAAATGAATGGTGTAAGCGTAGTGCATGTGAATGGTTAAAGTAGTGTGTGAGACCAGTAGAAATTGTATGCTACATAGGTGAAGCGTGATGCAGTTGAGGGTCACGTGAAGGCGTAGGTTAAGAGTGAGAGGATGTGTATGATTGGTTGTTGTGTGAGTGTATGTGAAATGTTGATGTGGGTACTGGTGTTGGTGGTTGCGTAGATTGATGATGCTGATGTGGAATGAAGGAGATGTTAGTGCGCTTCCACTCGACTTGTAATTTATTGTTATTAGTGTTACTGTATATTACTGTATATTACTGAATATTAGAGTAAAGCCTGATGAGGATCTAATCGAAAACAATATTGTTCGCTTATATATGTTTTTCTAAATTTACAATATGGGAATATTTCAAATTTTGAAGTCACGTGGGGATCCGATTGCATTTAAGGTGCTCAATGAGTTCCTAAAGTTTAATGCTCGTCTCACTGAAGCGAAAACATCGTTGGAATTTATTAATGATTGTATGCGGAATGATAGATATCCTAAAATATATTGGAAATGTTTACGCCGGAACAAAGTTTATCCGAATGCCAGAACCCTTAAACGGCATGCACTTAACCAAACGGATTCATTAAAATTACACATTAACAATCTAGAAAGAAATCTTTCACAAAGAGAATATATGCTCGATAACCTACCACCGGAAATAAAATCACAATTTATGGATTATAATAACATGGTGGCAAAAAGTAGATCAGAAAAACTGGGAACAAAACTAATTCAGTCACTGGAACCTCATAAACCTGAAAGAAAATTTCCTATGGACCCTGAGCGGTACGTTCATAATTTCTCTAGTGTTACATTAGACGCATTGCAAGTAGAGGCATTGTCACTCGGCCCTAGGTTTTGCGACTATAGTAATAAAATAAACCAACTAGATACAGATGTACAGTTTGAAAATTTATTTACACAAACAACAGATTTGGTGCCTACTTCTCCTGAGGAATTAACCAGGTTTAAGACCACGTTGGTAGACATCTGCCAACAATACAAAAATAGTAAATGTACGGTGAAAACTCCACTTACCAAACAGCACCGAGATGCTTTACATGTACTTAGAAACGACAATACTCTAATCATAAGCAAGCCGGACAAAGGAGGGGGGCTAGTTCTTATGAACAAAGCTGATTACATTAATAAAATGAACGTGATTTTGAATGATCCGACAAAATTTCAGAAACTCAACGACGTTAAGGACTTAAATATGAAGGCAGAAAAATTGCTGACTATCTCACTGAAGGAATTAAGAAATAAAGGTATTCTTACTCCTGACTTACATGACTCACTCAAGCCTACTGGATCGAACACACCGCGACTATATGGTTTACCTAAAGTTCACAAGACAGGTCTTCCTCTTCGCCCAGTTTTAGATATGTATAATTCGCCTTATCATAAAACTGCAAAGTGGCTAGTTCGTATCCTAAACCCCTTACACAAATTAGTCGTCAATAGAAGCGTGAAAGACGTCTTCGATTTCATATCTAAAGTGGAACATATAAATTTAAATGGGAAACGAATGATATCTTTAGATGTTGCTTCCCTGTTCACCAATGTGCCGTTAACAGAGACTATCGATTTTGTGTGCCAACAACTGCAGGAAAAACAAATCAATATTGGAATTCCTGGGGTTAGTCTTAAAGAATTACTTTTAAAATGCACAATGAATGTCCATTTTGTCTTTAATAACACATATTATAGACAAATTGATGGTATAGCGATGGGTTCGCCATTAGGTCCCATCCTTGCGGATTTTTTTCTGGCGAAACTAGAAAGCGGACCTCTCAAGGAGGTTATCAATAAACTGGATTTCTACTGTCGTTACGTTGATGACACCTTCATCATTGCCGATCAGAACATTAGAAAAGAACAACTACTGGAACTATTTAATAACAAACATCCTGCTATTAAATTTACATGTGAGGAGGAAATAGATAACAAACTAAATTTTCTGGACGTTTTGTTAAGTAGAAAAGAAGATGGTTCTATCAGCAGGGGTGTGTATAGGAAAAGTTCTTCGCCTAGCCAATACACACATTTTTTAAGCTTTGTGCCTCTTCATTATAAGAGAAACTTAGTCAAATGCCTTGCAAATAGAGCTCTTAAGATATGCTCAGTCGACACTATCGATAGAGAATTACAACACATTCATAATATTTTGATTGAATTAGGATATCCACTGGGTTTCCTGAAGAAACACTTGCGCGTAAAAAACAGGAAAATAGTGACCCTGACGGCTAATAAGAAACCACTTTTCTTGAAACTGCAATTCAATGGTGATGTGGCTAGCGATGTATTACGAGATAGATTGACTAAATCAGTAAAGAGAACGTTTAATGCTGCCAACCTCTGCCTATCGTATTCGACCCGATCGATGGTGATTCCGCAATTGAAGGATAAGTTACCTGGTTATGCCACTTCTATGTGTATCTACGAATTCAGCTGCTCCTGTGGAGAAAGCTATATCGGGCGCACTACCAGGCAACTGAACCAACGAGTTAGTGAACACCTCCCTTCGTGGTTAGGAAAAGGCTATGTCAAAACAATACGCAGCTCGGTTCTATCACACTTGATCGATAGCGGTCATATAGTGGACAGAAACAAGTCGTTCAAAGTTATTTATCGGATTCCCACTAGTTTTCCTTATGGTGTTCGATCTCGTCTCTTACACATAGCAGAAGCTATAGGAATCCGAGCCAACAAGCCAAGTCTTTGTGTCCAGAAGAAATTTGTAACTCCCTTATCTCTCCCTTGGCCTTAAGTAATAAATGAATGTATTTATTTATTTATTCTCTTCGTTTATTATTTTTCTTCACACCCTCCTACCACTTTATTTTCTCTCAACTATACGTTTCATGGTCCAATTATCTGAACATTTCTTATTACGTCATCTTATAATTTTATAATTGTTATCTCAGTTTCTATATTTTTCTAATCATTGACCTATTTCAGATTATGTAACATTGATTTGAACCTTTATTATTATTGCTTATCAAAAATTAATGCACCTGTTGTCACACCATCAATTTGTACTTTTCACATTTTACTTATTATGTAATCTTTTCCATTGTTATCATTGACTTATAAACTACCTTGATTGGTTTAATAATTTCGTATATGCATATAAATATTACTGTATATTAGAGTAAAGCCTGATGAGGATCTAATCGAAAACAATATTGTTCGCTTATATATGTTGTTCTAAACCACACAATTAACTGAATTCATTCGATTGTTCTAATCCGAGCGAGTGGCAGAAACGTCAACAGCATCAAGCACACTGGAATTAATTGCCATACTGCATGTTTTATTCTGAATACTTATAGTATTCTATTTATAGTATGAATTAGGAGTCCCAGGATTAACGCAATTGAATTAAGAAGACACAGGCACAACGAATGTACTGTATTTAGAATTCGAAATCGAGCATTCAACAAGTACAAAAGAATCATTAGTTAATTCAAACACCACATCCGCCACAGCTTAAATAGAAGTATAAGTGTTTGTAATCGGTTGTACGTCTTCTTGTTAAGTTCATCCTGAGTCTGTCTGACATTGTATAAGATAAAAACTTTGTAGTATCTAGAAAGTGCTCATTAGTATTGGAATTAACAAACGAAATCGGAACAGACTCACCTGGAATTGTATACAACCAGCATGTCGGTTTTGTAATGAAATCATTAATATCTAGAATTCGAACCATAGATTTTTCAACACTATCCCCCCCCACGAAATAATGTTGGATCTTTATACTCCCAAGTTATGAATAATGTGGCTTCATTTAAAACATATATCTCACATTGTTTAGAGTAAACATTAGAACTGTTTTTGTGATAAGAGTAAACAGCAGTTGATATGAAATCATCCGAAATATAATAAAACTCGAGGTCACTTAGTACTCGTGCTTCGCATTGGGCAGGTTTTTCACGAAGATCAAATACATTATGAGGATAGGTAATATATGATATGACATCAGGATTTGATTCTTCTGAAATATTCTCATGAAATTCATCAGGACTGTCATTGCAGAGCGTAGGATCGTTAGAAAAATCAGCATCTATCCAAACCACATCAGGTTTTCGATCATGATTAGGTTCATTTAACATATTTTCCTCAGAATTGCAAGTAATTTCATTAGAAATATGTGAATCATTAGGAAAAGTCATACTTGGTACAATAGCATGAGAATTCTGATAAATCGGTTGATTAGGAAATGTTGTCTCACAAGAATTCTGGATTTCATTTAACTCTGAACTGCCATATGACTCTGCACTGTCTTTTGAAATCGTTGATAAAGATAAATGATCATCATGAATACTCGACTCAGTAGAATCAGAATTACAAGACTTAATATTAATTGCAGTAAGATGAACATTAGCATTACAAACTGACTGAACTTGTCCAATATCACGACATTTGAAGCATTTAGAATTATGAAATTTACATGAATTAGAAGAGTGGAACTTGCAACAGGACAAACACTGACCAAACTTGTCCCCATCCTCGTGAACTGCATCCAAATTCAATGAATTGTCTGCATAACCTTGAGTATGCACTAGGTTGAGATGACGTAGTAATGTAGTGGACTTTTTTATATCCTCATGAATCATTTTACGAAATCTTCCTCCTTTACGACATTTGAAATTTGTATACTGAGCATAGTCTAGCAGTAGATCCTTGAGAGCTGTATAAGAAAGCGAAATGGGTTTTCCCGGCATAGCCAGAGTTCTTAATAAGCTGTATGCTTCTTTTCCAATGAATGTGAGGAAGTGTGCCACAATATTAACATCCTCATCATCTTCCTTGGTCATAGCCCAGATTTCGAACCTTTCAAAGTAATCTTCAAAAGCTTCTGAAGTTGAATGAATATCTAACTTTTCCATTGCAGGCTCCATCGCGACGCCAATATAGTATTCTAATTATAGTATGAATTAGGAATCCCAGGATTAACGCAATTGAATTAAGAAGACACAGGCACAACGAATGTACTGTATTTAGAATTCGAAATCGAGCATTCAACAAGTACAAAAGAATCATTAGTTAATTCAAACACCACAATACTTTTGGATCATTACTACTCCTTACGAATGGCGTTATATATGTCGTCACCTGAATAATCTAATTTTTAGAAATAATCCAGGCGAGTTCAACTATCTTCCTTAATGATTTTTTTTACTTAACGTGTATATGTTTTCCAGTTGCCTTTGCCATATATTTGTAAGTGTCCCTAGGCTGAATGCAGTAACTTCTTATGGAATGTTTATAACGCTTCATATTCCTGCCTGAAGTTTCACAAGCAGCCTGGTCGTGTTCATTATTTTTTAATTGTCATATACGTCAACAACCTGCTTGTTAACCTGGCCCGTACATACGTTACACTATATCTTCATGTCTCCTAAATTTAGAAATCATCTGAATCGCCTTTAACGTGTATAAATAAACCCATCATAGTCGTTGTTGCTAATCGTATTTGGGTTTATCATATTAGCAGCCTAAAATGCGAGCATAGTTTAGGTAATAAGATTAAAAATTTAGGTATTATCAACTGCACTAGTAAAATAACCAAATCCCCAGGTAGCTGTTGGCTAAACAAACGTTTAAAATCAAAACTCCGTAACCTACTAGAATTAACACTAAACGAATATTTCTGAATTGAAAATTATAATATAATTAGGCGTCTCGGATTCTTTAACGTTATAAGTTTCTGATAATTCCGAATCACCTAAAGCAAAAATACCTATTTTTCCACTGACTAATCTTCAATCAACACTATAACTAGTTTAACATAATAGTTTCAGGATATCGTCATAAAGCATTGTCATGACTTGACAATCACGTAATATGATTGATAACATTAATGAAACTATTAACAAAATCGGTCAGCAAATTGTCTTATAATTATCATTAAATGGTGTTATCTCGGTATCTTCATCCATTGCAGATGATTACAGTATGTTCCTCTATCAGTTGCTCATTCAGTAAGTATCTCAAATCCTTGTCAGTCTAATTGACGGTTTAGCGACACAACCATGCATGCAAATAATCAGTATAAGCACTCGACCAAATCTCCTACAAACTCCAAACAATGTCGAATTCACCTCAACACGGACTAAGGTTCAAGCCGTTATCATAAACATGAGTTTGGAGTATACTCCCTTGGGTTCAACTTATGTCCTCCCTGATAATCACATAAGCATCACTCACTGTTAATCAACTTGTGAAGACTTAGTTAGCCAAAGATATCTTGCAGCACCACATCACCTAGAAACGTGACACGTAGGCTTAACGGATTTCGGAAAACGTATAATCACTAAATCTCAATGAAATCGTATTCCGTCTTATACTAAACTGCATACTTGCAACTAACTTGTATGCACCATCAACCGCTAGGTATGAATGTAAATAAATAGTCTATGGAAAATTAGAAAATTGAGTCTAGACCATGTCTCTTACGAATACACTCATGTTTAGCGAATCGCTCTTAGTTATCTGTTCAAAATTCACATAATTATCACTCACGTATTTAAATTTTGTTTTGATAACCATTCATGTGTATCAGTAGTATACTAAATTCTGTCACGGTCAAGTGAAAATGAGGTTGAGAAAATCTCCCCGTAACTAAATAAACCGTATCAAACAAACTGCAACACTAGTTGGAATTCTCCACGGTAATACTTTTGTTCCTTCAGTTAGCCTACCAATACAGATGCAATTGAAAACCAACTAAAATGGACAACTTACCGGCATAATCGTTATTTGATTTCATAATTTAAACCAAAACTAATACTAATATTAACATTTCTACAATATTCATTACCTTAATATTTCTAAACACAAAATACTGACTACCTATACGTTAAGTTATTAATCAACAGCAATTAACACGCATCGTGTTATTATCGTTATTATTATTATTATTATTGCTATTATTATCATTATTGTAAAGCCTCAAACGACCCAGAATGACATAACAGAGTTATGTCATACACTCACACGTTATCTTAAATTTCGTAACGACCGTAAACAGCCAGACACCCCTCGAAGAAGCACTTCAAATAAGCGATCAGTCTCTAGACGACGAGAGACTGATAACCCCGACTGGTGCTGGTATCAAAACCAGAATGGAAAGTCCTCCAGAAACTGCAGAAAACCCTGCGATTTTCCCCAATCAAAATCGACTGACACGAAAAACAGTTCGGGAAACTTTGAAGTAAGCCTGCTTTAGCAGCAATCCT